>ONZH01027481.1:0-82199 GCA_900303285.1 Rhinella marina | reverse complement strand
CGCTTTTCTGTTTGGATGGGCGAATAACGCAGCAAATAGTTATTTAAAAACTAACCACAAACACGGATTCACAGTTTTTTTGGCAAGTCAACTTCACTGACTAGGTTAGCACAATATCACGCTTTTCTGTTTGGATGGCGAATAATGCCGCAAATAGTTATTTAAAACTAACAACCCCACAAACACGGATTCACTGTTTTTTTTGCAAGTCAACTTCACTGACTACTTTAGCACTATATCACGCTTTTCTGTTTGGATGGCGAAAAACGCCGCAAATAGTTATTTAAAATGAACAAACCCACAAACACGGATTCACTGTTTTTTTGCAAGTCAACTTCACTGACTACGTTAGCACAATATCACGCTTTTCTGTTTGGATGGCGAATAACGCCGCAAATAGTTATTTAAAACTAACAACCCCACAAACACGGATTCACTGTTTTTTTTGGCAATTGAACTACACTGAAGAATTTAGCACTATATGGCGCTTGTCTATTTGTATGGCGAATAACGCCGCAACTATTTTTTTCACATTTACAAGCTGCCAATCACAGATTATATATGTTTTTCCCCAAACACAACCCAAAAGATTTTTTTTCTTTTTTTTTAATTTTTTTTATGTACCCCCAAACAAGGCTCTGACCCTCTTACTGCACTGCAAAAAGCGACACTAGTGGTGCTTCTTTGAATAAAGCACCCTAAAACAGCCTTTAGAACAGAGTGCAGTGCTGTATAACAGGCTAACCCCTATGCCCACTCACTGCTGCTCAGTGTACCAGAATAGCGATTTCACTGCCTTTCTTTTATTTAGTTTTTCTTTCACTTGCCCTTTCTCTCCTGTCTGTCTCTGGTCTAAAATCAATAGCAAATGGCGGATTCCAGCGCTGCAGAGCTATTTATAGGGCTGTGACATCACAGGACCTGGCTGGCTGCTAATTGGCTACATGTCTGCATGTGATCGCATTGTGGGTGTTTACTTCTTTGTCCCAGAAATCCTTCCCCCATGTCATGCCATGTGCTTGCGGCCATTTTAGGAAAAAAAAAAAAAGATTCGTTACTACGAATCGCCATGAAATTCGCTTTCGTTGCGAATCGAATTTTCCATGAAATTTGTAACGAATTCCACTTCGTCAACTTCGATTCGCTCATCTCTAATCGCCATGTCCGTGACAACCTGCTCTATAAAAATATTACATGATCCACGCTGTCACCTGAATGCCTTTAAAAAAATAAAAACTGGGCTAAAACATCCATTTTTTGTCACCTTATATCACAAAAAGTGTAATACAAAATGATCAAATAGTACCCATCAAACCGTCAACTAAGAGAATACAGAGACACTAAAACGTGATTTTTCTTTTTAAAAAAATGCTTTTATTGTGTAAAACTAAATAAATAAAGAAAAATAGACATATTAGGTATTGCTGCATCCATAACGACCAGCTCTATAAAAATATCACATGATCTACCCCCTACGGCTACATGCACACGACAGTGAAAAAAAAGTCCGTTAAAAACGGACACACTGTCAGTTTTTCATGGCCATTTTGCATCAGGGTGTGCATCCATTTTCTGGCCGTGTGTCCATTTTTAATGTCCGTTTTGCATCCGTTTTGTATCAGTTTTGAAATTGATGAATTGGATTGGCAGTTATTTCTTGCCCCCAACTATAATCATGACCCCCATGATGCCCATAATGTCCTCCATTGTACCCCTAACTAAAATAATGTCCCCCACGGTGTTAATAATTTTTTATAGTGTCCCCCATGTAGGCCCCCTGGTAAAATAATGTCCCCCATGTAGGCCCCCTGGTAAAATAATGTCCCCCATGAAGGCCCCCTGGTAAAATAATGTCCCCCATGTAGGCCCCCTGGTAAAATAATGTCCCCCATGGTTTAAATAAATGCCCCCACAGCTGCTTTTTGATGATTTAAAAAAAAACAAACAAACAAACCTCACCTTCTCCACTTGCTTGCGCTGCAGCAGTCTCTTCTCTCACGCACAGGACCTGCCGAAGGACCTGCAATGTGAGCGATGACGTCACTGAACGCGCCAACGTGATGATGTCACCGCGCATAACGCAGGTCCATCGGCAGGGCCTGCTCAATGAAGACTGGATACTGCACTGCGAAAGCAAATGGGTAGGGTGATTGGCCATATGGTACCCGGTTTTAGCGGCCAGTAGACGGGAGCACTCCTGTCAATCGGCCGTTAAAAACGGCCCCATTTATTTCAATGGGGCAGTCGGGCCGTGAAAACGGGCCAGAAATAGGACATGTCCTATTTCTGGACGGACGCTATTCACTGGCCGTTATAAAAACGGCCATGTGAATAGCCCCATAGGCTGACATTGGCGCAAAAAATGGCCGTGTGACAGCCGCTACTTAGACGGCCGTCACACGGCCATTTTTCACTGTGGTGTGCATGAGCCCTAAGGTGAATGGTGTAAAAAAAAAAAATAATAATAATAATAAAACCTGTGCCAAAAGAAGCATTTTTGTCACCTCACCCCAAAAAGTGTAATATTTTTAATGATCAAAAAATCATATGTACCCAAAATGTCAATTCTTGGCAGAAAAAAATATGGCTTTCAGAAAATGGAGACATAAAAACATGTTTCTTTTCCTCAAAAATGCTTTATTATTTAAAACAGAAACAAAAAAACAAAGTAGTCATATTTGGTATTTTTGCATCCTTATTAGAGATGAGCGAGCATACTCGTCCGAGCTTGGTGCTCGTTCGAGTATTAGGGTACTCGTAAGTGCTCGCTGCTCGGACGAGTATCTCGCCATGCTCGAGGAAATGGCAACTTTCGCATTGTGCTTTTTTGGCGCCTATAAACACAGCCAATCACAAGCCAGGAGACTCTGCGGTACACCCAGCATCACGTGGGGCTCTTACATGTCGATAGCAGGGGTTGGCTGGCCTGATCAGGTGACCCTGGAATATACTACTGACTGGCCGTGGTGCTCGGCTCAGATGCCGTCTGGATGTTGTTAGGGATAGAGCTGCTGCGTTTCAGGGACAGTGTTAGGGCCTGCATTTAGTTCTCTGTTAGGCAGGAATCACCCACAAAGAACCCAACAGCCCTTCTAAGGACTAGAAGACATTTTTTTTTGTCTCCTGGCTTGGCTGGCTGGCACTAGTAGTGCAGCTATCGCCATATATAACCCCCTTTTTTTTAAATGTTATATCTCAGTGATACAAATCCATCGCACACAGCAGTGTGGAACCATTCTGTGTGTCACAGTTCAGTACACTCACTATTTTCTGTCCAGGTGACACTTTCTGTACGTCACTGAATACAACCAAGTCTTTTGCTGCCTGTCACGTGTATAGCTTGATCCCAAAAATCTCTGTGCGACATTTGTCTGGGTCGCAGTCTAAATAGCCACCGTCAGTAGGGTGTCAGTTAGCTCTACGATAGTTTCTGCACGTCACGTTCCAAAAAAAAACAAAAATCCAAAACAAAATATATAAAAAAAATTAGTTGTATTTGTTGTTTTAGCTCAGTGATACAAATCAATTTCACACAGCTGCGTGTAACCTTTCTGTGTGTCACAGTTCAGCACACTCACTCCAATCCGTATTTTCTGTCCAGGTGACATTTTCTGTACGTCACTGAATACAACCAAGTCATTTGCTGCCTGTCACGTATATAGCTTGATCCCAAAAATCTCTGTGCGACATTTGTCTGGGTCGGAGTCTAAATAGCCACCGTTAACAGGGTGTGAGTTAGGTCTCCGATAGTTCCTGCATGTCACGTTCCCAAAAAAACAAAACTACAAAAAAAATATAGAAAACAAAATATATAAAAAAATTAGTTGTATTTGTTGTTTTAGCTCAGTGATACAAATCCATTTCACACAGCTGCGTGTAACCTTTCTGTGTGTCACAGTTCAGCACACTCACTCCAATCCGTATTTTCTGTCCAGGTGACACTTTCTGTACGTCACTGAATACAACCAAGTCATTTGCTGCCTGTCACGTATATAGCTTGATCCCAAAAATCTCTGTGCGACATTTGTCTGGGTCGCAATCTAAATAGCCACCGTTAACAGGGCGTAAGTTAGGTCTCCGATAGTTCCTGCACGTCACGTTCCCAAAAAAAAACAAAACTACAAAAAAAATATAGAAAACAAAATATATAAAAAAAAATAGTTGTATTTGTTGTTTTAGCTCAGTGATACAAATCCATTTCACACAGCTGCGTGTAACCTTTCTGTGTGTCACAGTTCAGCACACTCACTCCAATCCGTATTTTCTGTCCAGGTGACACTTTCTGTATGTCACTTAATGAAACCAGACTGAACAAGTTTGTGGGTTTCAGTACACCAGGCCCATTTTTTTTAATTTTTTTTTATAATACACTTATATACAGAAAATGTTGAACCCCAGGGCTAAGGGTCGAGGACGAGGGCGTGGGCATTCAATTACTGCAGGGGGCAGAGGCCGTGGTCCTGGGCAGGGAGAGACAGTACCTGCTGATGAGGGAGCTGTGAAACGCCGCAGAGCTACACTCCCTAGCTTCATGTCTCAACTTACAGGGACACGTGGTAGAGGACTGTTGAAACTACAACAGTGCGAACAGCTAATCTCGTGGATTGCGGATAATGCTTCAAGTAATTTGTCCACCAGTCAGTCTTCCACGCAGTCCACCCACGTTACCCAAGGGAGCACTCCTCTGGCTCCTCCACCTCAACCTCCTTCCCCCCAGTCTGCCCCCTCCCAGGAAAATTTGGAATGCGATCCGGCATACTCACAGGAATTGTTTTCTGGACCCTTCCCAGAGTCACAAACCACTTCTCAGGTTGCTGCTGACCTCGTTCCCGATGCCCAAGTTTTCCAACTGTCGCAGTCTGTGGGTGATGATGATGATGATGATGACAATGTTAAGTTAGTGGAAGAAGTTTGTAAAGAGGTGTCGGACGATGAGACACGGTTGGCAGACAGTGGTGAAGTTGTTGTAAGGGGAGGAATTCCGAGGGGGGAGCAGACTGAGGAATCGGAGGATGACGAGGTGACTGACCCAAGCTGGGTTGATATGCCGAGTGAAGACAGTGCTTCTGAGGCGGAGGCGAGTGCTGCACCAGAACAGGTTGTAAGAGGCAGTGGTGTGGCCAGAGGGAGAAGCAGGGCCAGAGCTGGTGCATCAGCAGCAACTGTTTCACGTAGTGAAGCTCCCGTGGCGAGGCCTAGATGTTCGCAAGTCTGGAGGTTCTTTAAAGAAAGTGAGGATGACCGACGGACTGTGGTGTGCAACCTGTGCCACACCAGGATCAGCAGGGGTGCCACCACTACTAGCCTAACCACCACCAGCATGCGCAGGCATATGAGTGCTAAACACCCCACTCAATGGAACCAAGGCCGTTCACCACCTCCTGCGGGTCACACCACTGCTCCTTCCCCTGTGTCACTCGCTGCCTCTGCTAGTCAACCCCCTGCGTCACTCGCTGCCTCTGCTAGTCAACCCCCTGCCCAGGACCCCGGCACGAGCGCCTCCCGCCGGAAAACCACACCTTCGCTTCCACGATCCTCCACAGTGTCCACCAATGTTTCCCAGCGCAGCGTTCAGCTGTCTTTACAGCAGACGCTGGAGCGCAAGAGGAAATATAGTTCCACCCACCCACATGCCCAAGCCCTCAACGTCCACATCTCCAAATTGCTTAGCCTGGAGATGCTGCCCTATAGGCTGGTAGAGACCGAGGCCTCTCGCAATCTCATGGCGGTGGCTGCCCCTCGGTATTCGGTCCCCAGCCGCCACTATTTTTCCCGATGTGCCATCCCAGCCCTACACCAACACGTGTCAGAGAACATCATCCGTGCCCTGACCAACGCTGTTTCTGAGAAGGTCCACCTAACCACGGACACGTGGACAAGTGCTGCCGGGCAGGGACACTATATCTCACTGACGGCACATTGGGTTAACTTGGTGGAGGCTGGAACCGAGAATGACCCTGGGGCCGCTCATGTACTGCCCACACCGAGGATTGCGGGGCCTACCTCGGTCACGGTCTCTCAGACGTACTATGCCTCCTCCTCCTCCGACCCCTCCTCCTCCTCCACCGAATTACCATCCGTGGGCACAGCGCCTTCAGTCGGTAGCTCTAGGCGCAGGAGCAGTGCCGTGGGTAAGCGCCAGCAGGCGGTGCTCAAACTGCTGAGCTTAGGTGACAAAAGGCACACCGCCCAAGAGCTGTTACAGGGCATCACGGCGCAGACCGATGTGTGGCTGGCACCGCTGAACCTCAAGCCAGGCATGGTTGTGTGTGACAACGGGCATAACCTGGTGGCGGCTCTGCAACTCGGCAGACTGACACATGTGCCATGCCTGGCCCACGTGTTTAATCTCATAGTTCAGCGGTTCCTCAAGACATACCCCAATCTGTCTGATTTGCTCACCAAGGTGCACCGCATCTGTGCGCATTTCCGCAAGTCCACCACAGATGCTGCCACTCTCAGGGCAGCGCAGCTCCGCCTACAACTGCCCGCTCACCGACTGTTGTGCGACGTGCCCATGAGATGGAATTCCACATTAAACATGTTATCCAGAGTTTACCAGCAGCGCAGAGCGATTGTAGACTGCCAGATGTCAACTTCCACCAGAACTGGTAGTCAGGTCAGTCAGATTCCTCAAGTCTACAATGAGGAGTGGATGTGGATGTCTGATCTCTGCCAGGTGTTGAGCAACTTTGAGGAGTCAACACAGATGGTCAGTGGCGATGCCGCCATTATCAGCCTCACCATCCCGCTGCTTTGCCTGTTGAAAAACTCACTGCTCAGCATCAAGTCGGAGATGCTTTGCGCTTGTCACAAGAGACGGTGGAGGAAGATACGTCGCTTGATAGCCAGAGCACCCTCCGGTCTGTTTCTCAGCGCGTATCGGAGGAGGGGGATGAGGATGAGGAGGAAGAGGAGGAGAATGTCGGCGAGACAGTAGAGGGTACCAGTGCTCAGTCCTTAACTCTTGAGCGTGTATGGGCTGAAGAGGAGGAGGAGGAAATGGAGAGTCAGGCCAGTGAGGAGAGGGAATTCTTGTGTGTTGGGACTCTGGCGCACATGGCAGACTTCATGTTAGGCTGCCTATCCCGTGACCCTCGCGTTAGAAGAATTTTTTCAAACACCGATTACTGGGTGTTCACTCTCCTGGATCCACGGTACAAGCAGAACCTTTCCACTCTCATCCCTGCAGAGGAAAGGAGTATGAGAGTGAATAGATATCAACAGGCCCTGGTGTACAAGCTGAAACAATTCTTCCCATCTGACGCCGCTAGCGGCAGAGGGCATGGTTCTGTGGGCCAAGTAGCGGGGGAGAGGAGCCAAGCAGGCAGCTTGTCCAGCACTGGCAGGGGAACGCTCTCCAAGGCCTTTGCCAGTTTTATGTCACCCCAGCAAGACACTGTCACCTGTCCCCAGTCTAGGCAGAGTAGGGGGGAGCTGTACAGAAAGATGGTGAGGGAGTACCTAGCTGACCATACCAACGTCCGTAGCGATCACTCTGCTCCATACAACTACTGGGTTTCAAAGCTGGACACGTGGCCTTAACTGGCACTGTACGCCTTGGAGGTGCTGGCCTGCCCTGCCGCTAGTGTGCTGTCAGAGCGGGTATTCAGTGCAGCTGGTGGCGTCATCACTGATAAGCGTACACGCCTGTTAACTGACAGCGTTGACAGGCTGACGCTTATTAAAATGAACAAAGCCTGGATTTCACCGGAATTCAAATCTCCTCCGGGGGAAAGCAGCTAAAGATTAACATTACTTATGTATCCGATTCCTCTTCTCTACTCCTCCTCTTCCATGTCGTTTTTGCCTAACGCTGACTAAAAAAACCCCTTTTTTTAGAGGTCCAACTGGCACTCTTTTACCACAATTTTTCAGGAGGGCCCCCTACAGGCCCTCTCTTCAAACAATTTTTCCAGAGGTCCACCTACAGGCCCTCTGTCCAAACAGTTTTTCTGGAGGTCCACCTACAGGCCCTCTGTCCAAACAATTTTTCCGGAGGTCCACCTACAGGCCCTCTCTTCAAACAATTTTTCCGGAGGTTCACCTACAGGCCCTCTCTCCAAACAATTTTTCTGGAGGTCCACCTACAGGCCCTCTGTCCAAACAATTTTTCCGGAGGTCCACCTACAGGCCCTCTCTCCAAACAATTTTTCCGGAGGTCCACCTACAGGCCCTCTGTCCAAACAATTTTTCCGGAGGTCCACCTACAGGCCCTCTGTCCAAACAATTTTTCCGGAGGTCCACCTACAGGCCTTCTCTCCAAACAATTTTTCCGGAGGTCCACCTACAGGCCCTCTCTCCAAACAATTTTTCCGGAGGTCCACCTACAGGCCCTCTGTCCAAACAATTTTTTCTGGAGGTCCACCTACAGGCCCTCTGTCCAAACAAATTTTCCGGAGGTCCACCTACAGGCTCTCTCTCCAAACAATTTTTCCGGAGGTCCACCTACAGGCCCTCTCTTCAAACAATTTTTCCGGAGGTCCACCTACAGGCCCTCTGTCCAAACAATTTTTCCGGAGGTCCACCTACAGGCCCTCTCTCCAAACAATTTTTCCGGAGGTCCACCTACAGGCCCTCTTTCCAAACAATTTATGTCTTTTTCCTATCTTTCTCTCTCTCCAAACTATTTTTCCGGATAGCTGCCATATACGGTATTAAACTGAGTAGTATACATAGAACACATACCACACTTGATCTATACCAGGGGTGCACAACCTGCGGCCCGGGGGCCACATGCGGCCCTTGATACCATTCTGTGTGGCCCCATCCATCTGGTAACAGACATGTATGTCCATGTTTTAAGGCTGCTCACATGCATTTTTCATGTATTTCTCCCATTAGATGGGACTCCTGGAACTGTAACTAGACATTAATGGTATACAATGTGTGTTCAATCTGCCATAAATACAGTATTTCAGTTGGTAATACCCCTTTAAATTTTATTTTCGGCCCTTGACGTTGTTTCAGTCAGACAATGTGGCCCCCACCCAGAAAACGTTGTGCACCCCTGATCTATACTGAACGTCACTTTTAAAAATACGTCATTTTCCTCTCTTTCTCTCATTTGTCTGGGTTGCAATTAAGCAGACCACGTCTGCCTAATCTAATAGTTTCCGTGTAATTGCTCCATACTGCACGTCTTTTTCCTCTCTTTCTCTCTCTCCAAACTATTTTTCCGGATAGGTGCCGTATACGGTATTAAACTGAGAAGAATCGATACCGTACCGATTGATGCTACAGTTTTTCCAAATCCATTCCGGCTGTTGTCACCACCACACACGCTAGCCCAGGGGGCACTCCTCTGGCTCTTCCAGCTCAACCTCCTTCCCCCCAGCCTGCCCCCCACCTACAGGCCCTCTCTCCAAACAATTTACCCGGATAGGGGACGTATTAGATATTGTACTGATGTTTTTTTTTGGTTCTTCTTTTAATTGCCTCCTGACCTGTGATAGGCAGAGCATGGACACGTCTCCTTAGCTGCAGTTGGAAAGACACTCCCCTGGCCAGAGCAAGCTCTTTTTCCTTTTCCGTGGTCGAAAAATCCATGAAATATAGGGTCCCAAGATAGGGGACGTATACGATTTTAAACTGAGAAGAATCGATACCGTACCGGTTGATGCTAGAGTTTTTCCAAATCCATCCGGCTGTTGTCACCACCACACACGCTAGCCCAGGGGGCACTCCTCTGGCTCTTCCAGCTAAACCTCCTTCCCCCCAGCCTGCCCCCCACTTACAGGCCCTGTCTCCAAACAATTTACCCGGATAGGGGACGTATTAGATATTGTACTGATGTTTTTTTTGGTTCTTCTTTTAATTGCCTCCTGACCTGTGATAGGCAGAGCATGGACACATCCCCTTAGCTGCAGTAGGAAAGACACTCCCCTGGCCAGAGCAAGCTCTTTTTCCTTTTCCGTAGTCGAAAAATCCATGAAATATATGGTCCCAAGATAGGGGACGTATACGGTATTAAACTGAGAAGAATCAATACCACACATGCCCCACTAGGAGAATTTGGGGTAATGGTGGGATTAGGCAGCCTCAGAGGCATCCATGCATGCTGCCCCTGCTGTTTCCTGTCCATTTCCATGGTGTTTCCATTATTTTCTGAGGTTTCCAGGTTTTCACCCAGCCTTCCCTAGGCAGAGCCTTGGTCCCCTGCAAAAATGCTCGAGTCTCCCATTGACTTCAATGGGGTTCGTTATTCGAAACGAGCACCCAAGCATCGGGAAAAGTTCGACTCGAATAACGAGCACCCGAGCATTTTAGTGCTCGCTCATCTCTAATCCTTATCAATCTGCTCTATAAAAATAGCACATGATCTTACCATTCAGGCGAACATTGTAAAAAACAAAAAATAAAATCAGAACAGCCATTTTGTTACCTTAAATCACAAAAAGCGTGATTTAGAGCAATCAAAAATCATATGTACTCCAAAATAGTACCAACAAAACTTCCACCTTATCCCGTAGTTTCCAAAATTGAATTACTTTTGTTGGAGTTTCTACTCTAGAGGTGCATCAGGGGGTCTTCAAATATGACATAGTAACTTAAAATTATCCAGGTGAAATTTGCCCTCCAAAAACCATATATTGCTCTTTCTCTTCTGTGTCCTGCTGTGTGCCCATACAGCAGTTTACATACTGAGTTTTGTTTGACTGTTCACCATTGCTGTGTTACAGGAAAAAATGGATTAAAATGCAAAATCTGCCAATAAAGTGAAATTCTGAAATTTCATCTACATTTTCTTTTATTTCTTGTGGAACACCTAAAAGGTTAACAACGTTTGTAAAATCAGTTTTGAATACCTTGAGGGGTGCATTTTCTAAAATAGGGTCATTTATGGGTGGTTTCTACTATGTAAGCCTCACAAAGTGACTTCATAACTGAACTGGTCCTTAAAAAGTGTGTTTTGGAAATGTTCTTAAAAATTTTAAGATTTGCTTCTAAAATTCTAAGTCTGCTAACATCCCAAAAAAATAAAATGGCATTTACAAAATTATCCAAGCATAAAGTAGACATATGAGAAATGTAAAGTAATAACTATTTTATGAGGTATCACTTTCTGTTTTAAAAGCAAAGAAATTGAAATTTGGAAAGTTGCTAATTTTTTATAAATAAAAATGAAATGTATTGAAATTTATCACTACCAAGAAGTACAATGTGTCAGGAGAAAACAGACTCGGAATGGCTTGCATAAGTAAAAGTGTTCCAGAGATATTACCACATAATGTGACACGTCAGATTTCCAAAAAACGGTCTGGTCCTTAACGTGAAATATGGCAGGGTCTTGAAGGGATTAAAAACAGCACCCGTATATTATTGGGGGACTCTCGGGCCATGAAAATGGACAAAATAGGACATGTCCTATTTTTTGATGGCCAGTTTTCAAGGTCTGTTGAAAACGGACATGTGACTATGCCCATAGACTGGCGTTGTTCTGAAAATGGCCTAAAGGACCTTTTACACAGACCGATAATCAGGCCTTTGTAGAAGAGTTTGTTCCCTATAATTGGCCTGTGTAAAAGATGTCAGGAGGACAATAATTCATTGTTTCTGTACAGCATATTGTGCTGTCTTAACAGTGATCTGCTGCCAGGAACAGTGATGCTGTATGGGGACAAGGGGACAAGTGATCACTGTATCGATCGCCTGTCCTCATACTGCGGAGATGATTACTGCATGTAAATGCAGCCCTCATCTCCGCTAATCATCAGCCAGTTATTGGAAATGTTTGGTTTGTACCTGATATATCGGTCCATGTTAGGGTGCATTCACATCACTGTGGCACAACCATGCCTATTTTGTGGACTGCAAACTGAGGACCCACAAAACACAGAGACTGGCTGTCTGCACTCTGCATTGTGGTGCAGACCTATTGACTTCAATGGGTCCGTGATCTGCAAAATGCGGTCTAAGATAGGACATGAATCATCTTTTGCGGTACAGAAGTACGGACACATCCTATTTTTGGCCACATCTTGCAGTTTGCGGACCCATTAAGGTCAAAGGGTCCGCACTTTAATGACCACCCACTGTATTTTGTCATTGCTCTTCTATGAGTGCTCTTGTTCTGCAAACAAACAACTAAGGCCAAACACAGGCGAGTTGAATGGGATAAACTCGCAGCTTGCGTCAGTGAGAAGTAACGTACTGTTAAAAAAAGAGCTTTTAAAATAAGCGATTATATTACATAAAATACATTTTATTGCACACTATACTTGAGTGCTTACCCCCATTCTTTCCCAGTCCAATGTTTTAGTTTTAACAATGGGCCTATCTGGGGGCGTGTCCGGATGCTGACTGTAATGGAGAGCACAGCTCCTGCCTGCACATCTATGCTTTGGCCAGCTACTTATGCCACAGAGGCTTGATGGGGAAGAAAACTATCCTCAGAAGGTCCCCTCATCCTCCTCATTCCCCTTCTCCAGTGCAGACAGAGCGGCCGTACGGGAGCGCGAGGAGAAGTGAATTCCCTGCACACTGCAGACCCGTCCTCACCGCACCTAACACTGGGATTACGAGCCTCCGGTTCTCTGCTGTCCCCCGACGCCAGGGACTTTCATCCAGCGGTTCCCTCCACACTGGAATCCAATATGGCGGCCGCGGACCATGCGGCCTCAAGGTCTCCTCCAGCAACAGGTAGATCCTCCCCGCCTCCACCTTTGTCCCCTGCGATCTCGGGCTCCCCTGAGAGCCAGGCAAAGTCCCCTAAAGTGAACCCCTGGCCACAGGACTCTTTAGCTGGCACCTCAGCTTCAAGTACAGGATCTGATGATCATAGGGCTCCACTGGCCCCCTGGGCGACCTCTCCTAGTCCCCCAGCGTCGGCTGCTGCCTCTCCTGCTGCTCTCTTTGATCCCCCACATGCATGGGAGACCTATTTTAATCAGTTTCCCACCAAGGAGGACTTTAAGATGTTAATTTCTGAAGTTAAGGGGGCTTGCAGAACAGAAATAGCTACTGTTCGCGCTGATATTAAACACATTGTCGATCGAGTGGATTCTTTGGAAAACGCACACAACGACACCAGGTAATACCTCTCTACCCTGCATGTGTCTATAACGTCTCAAACTTCAGCGCTTAGAGATATGGGTCAACATCTGGAGGACCTCGACAATAGGGGACGCAGAAATAATATACGGGTCCGTGGGTTGCCGGAGGCTACGGCAGATGAAGACCTTTTCGCCACCCTAGAGGCTATTTTCAACATGATCTTTGGCGAACCCTAGTCCCACAAGATCAAACTTGACTGCGCCCATAGAGCCCTCAAGCCAAAGGGTCCTACATCCTGACCGAGAGATGTGATATGTTGTGTGCACAATTTCACCCTCAAAGAGGCCATAATGGCGAAGGCTCGTAGTCTCTGCAATTTTTAATTTGACGGGGCCCCGGTACAACTTTTTCCAGATCTATCCTGGATTACACTACAAAAAAGGAGACACTTACAGCCACTTCTTCCAATCCTAAGAGATCGCCAGATAGCGTATAGATGGGGCTTCCCGTTCTCCCTGTCCGCACGTCACCAAGGCAAAACGGCAATACTACGCTCATTCCCAGATCTTCAGCCCTTTTGTGAAGCCCTGGACCTCCCTACGCCTGCGATGTCTGATTGGGAGATTGAACACCAGTTTCACCACCTCTGCGTGTTTGGTCTCCAGTAACACGAAAAAGACTGGTTCATCTGGCAGGCCTTCGCCCCCGACGGGACTACAATCACCGAGATGAACTTTCCCTCTGCCTATCCCGCCTGAGGAGGAATTTCTCATCTATTCGCCTTGGACTTCCCAAGATGTGATCCTATTTTCCCATAAGTGTGGACGTTCTACTTAAAGGGGTTTTACCATCTTGGACAATGGGGGCATATCGCTAGGATATGCCCCCATTGTCCTATAGGTGTGGGTCCCACCGCTGGGACCCGCACCTATATCGAGAATGGGGCCCCGAAAGTGAAGAAGGGCGCACCGCGCTCGCGCAGCCCTTCCTTCATTTGTATGGGGCCGCCGAAAATAGCCGAGCGCTGGCTCGGCTATTTCCGTCGGCTGTATAGAAATGAATGGGAGCCGGGCTGCGCATGCACGGTGCGCTTCCATTCATTTCTATGGAGCCAACGGAAATAGCCGAGCAGCGCTCGGCTATTTTCGGCGGCCCCATACAAATGAATGGAGGGCGGCCGTGCATGCGCGGTGCGCCCTCCTTCACTTTCGGGGCCCTGTTCTCGATATAGGTGTGGGACCCAGCGGTGGGACCCGCACCTATAGGACAATGGGGGCATATCCTAGCGATATGCCCCCATTGTCCAAGATGGTAAAACCCCTTTAAGTTTACCCCTTCTTGCCTCTGACATCGGCTAGAGAGCCATTAATAGGTTTGGTTTAATCCATTTATAATTGGTTGTTAGGTGCAGGCCACTCTGTGCCTTGGTCTGCTTTTATGGCCTGGTTGGTTACTATAAGCTTAGTTGCTACCATTTGTCAGTTGTACTCTGACACTGCTCCGCCTCAGGAGGCCTTCCTTTGCGCGGATCCAGATCCCTGGGAATTACCTTCAAGAGGTTATTTTTCATTTCTTAGATGTCTTTGTGTGTTGTCTTGTCTCCCCCTACCTCCTGTTTCTCCCCTTACATTTAGCCTAGGCTTTGACCTGGATCGTCGCTTCACCGGATCTCCTGCACTCGAGAGATGGAACTTTCTCTGGCACTCGCATATTTGGGTACCAAATAGGACATCAGCGGACTCCAATCCACAACTTTCTGTCTTTGGTGAGCTATATTCTCCCCCTGTTCATCTCCCATCTACACTATTATGGCGCACTGTGTAACTTTAAACGTTAAAGGGCTCAACTCCAATGCTAAGAGGGGACTACTTTTGGAGTTGAAATCCCTAAAAGCGGACATAGTATTCCTTCAAGAGACCCACTTTGATGAAAGTTCCTCCTTCCGTTTTGCCGCACATATGTATCGCACAGCATACTCAGCAACGCACTCCCGTCGCAAGGCTGGGGTTGCCATACTCATATTAGCCCACTGTCCCTTTACAGTCGATTCCTCTGTCATAGATCCCCAAGGACGATACATTATATTGACAGGTACTCTATCGGGGCAGCCCATCACACTCTGTAATTTATACGCCCCAAATACCTGCCAAATACATTTCTTTAACAAGGTCTTCGCTAAGGTTTTTAAAAATCCTAACCCTCTTACTCTGCTAGGAGGTGACTTTAACACCATTTTTTCTGACAGTATTGATAGACTAGCCCTACCTGGTAAGCCTATTAACCTGACACAGCAGCGACTAGCGACTTTCGTAGATTAGTCCAACGTTATTCCCTATATGACCTCTGGCGAATAAATAACCCAACTGATAGGTCATTTTCTTTTTTCTCCAGCCCTCAAGGCACTCATACCCGAATTGACTTCTTTTTTGGGACTATTTACACATTATGGATTCTAAAGGGGGCAGACATGGGGCAGATTACATGGTCTGATCATGCCCCAGTCATGGTTAGGCTTGATTTGGGCTCTGGTCACATCCGTAAGTGTCATTGGCATATCAATGACTCCCTTCTTAAAAAACCTCATTTATGTGCGGAATTACACAGCCACCTTAAACAGTACTTTGAACTTAATGTAGCGTCAGTAGGGGACGTCCGTTCATTATGGGAGGCACATAATGCGGTCATGAGAGGTCACTGTATTGCCTTGGGATCTCGCTTAAAAGAGGACTCTATGGAAACTGTCCATACGCTTAAATCCTGCTTACGTAAGCTAGAGGAGGCTATGAATGCCCAGCCTTCCCGAAGCACTCTTAAAGGGTTTCTGTCACCAGATCTGGGCATATTAAACAGGATGACATTTGCAATGTGCAAATGTCACCTGATGCCCAGTCTGGTATTGTTTTTTATATCGGTGCCCCCGTTTTTGCGAAAAAAGCATTTTTATATTATGCAAATTAGGCTTACTAGGTGCAAGGGGCGGTTACCCTGCACCTAGTAAGCGCCGTTTCCCTACCTCCTGGCACGCCTCCATAGTCTTGATTGACAGGGCCAGGCAGCTTGTTCGCTCTTCTGCCGGCCCTGTCCTCGCTACAAATCCCGCGCCTGGTAGCCGGGAGCCCGGCGGCCAGCGCCACCCACTACGCCTGCGCCGATTTTCTTCCGCACGGCGCAGGCGCGGGATTTGTAGCGAGGACAGGGCCGGCAGAAGAGCGAACAAGCTGCCTGGCCCTGTCAATCAAGACTATGGAGGCGTGCCAGGAGGTAGGGAAACGGCGCTTACTAGGTGCAGGGTAACCGCCCCTTGCACCTAGTAAGCCTAATTTGCATAATATAAAAATGCTTTTTTCGCAAAAACGGGGGCACCGATATAAAAAACAATACCAGACTGGGCATCAGGTGACATTTGCACATTGCAAATGTCATCCTGTTTAATATGCCCAGATCTGGTGACAGAAACCCTTTAAAAACATTGTAGACACCCATGATCATTTACATAGAATTGCCCGAGGGAGAGTGGATAAATTGCTACTATATACACGTCACCGTTATTATGCTTGGGGGAACAAACCCCATACTCTTCTGGCTAAGCAACTTAGAAATCGACCCCCTCACTCTAGTCCAGGTGCGATTAAGAAAGCAGATGGCTCGGTGTCTTATGACCCCCGAGAAATTGCTGAACGATTTTCCTCCTACTACACAGCACTGTATAATCTGCATAATGATCTGCCCAAGAATCCCAGAGATAGGGATCATCTTTTGGAATCCTACTTAGCCTCTTGCAATATCCCTACTCTATCCTCTACAGACAATAATGTCCTTAATGGTCCAATCACTGTAGAAGAGATTGAGGAAGTAATAAAACACCTGCCAGAGGCCAAGTCCCCAGGGCCCGATGGCTTTTCATATAAATATTACAAAGTCTTTCAGAATTTACTATGCCCTCATATGTCGTCCCTTTTTAATAAATTGCTATCGGGGGATGTGGTTCCTGCCTCTGTCTCATTCCTTTTTAACATTGATTCCAAAACCGGGCAAAGATCCCCTTGATCGCCAAAATTATAGACCCATAGCCTTACTTAACTCAGACCTTAATATCTATACCAAAATACTAGCTAATCAACTAAATAATTGTCTTCCTTTCCTCATACACAAGGATCAAGTCGGATTTGTTCCTTGTCGTCAAGGTGGTGACAATACTCGACGAACAATTGATCTCTTGGAGGTAGTTGCTCGCTCTGGGGAGGAGTCCATATTCCTCAGTTTAGACGCTGAAAAGGCGTTTGATCATGGGTTGGCCATTTTTATTTGCTACCCTTAAGTCTTTTGGCTTTAATGGACCCTTTCTACAAGCCATACGAGGACTTTACTCCTCTCCCACAGCGACTATTAAATTCCCACATACTGAGTCTGGAATGGTTCACAAAACTAACGGCACTAGACAGGGATGCCCCTTGTCTCCCCTCCTATTTGCCTTATGTATTGAACCCTTAGCAGCGAAAATAAGGAATCACCCGGATATTAGGGGCATCATGGTTAAAGATAAAGAGTTTAAATTATCTCTATATGCGGACGATGTCCTCCTCACCCTCACTAATTTGCATACTTCCCTTCCCAACCTCCATGTGGTTTTGCAAGAGTATGGTCGCTTGTCAGGATATAAAGTGAAAACCCACAAAACTGAGGCGCTTCCAGTTAATATTCCTCTGGCGACTATTACCTCCCTCCGGGCTAACTTTCTCTTCCATTGGAAAGAAGACTCACGTAAATACGTTATTTAGGTGTTAATGTCACCCCCCCGCTATGCTGATCTGTATAAACATAAGTTCCCTTCCATATATAAAGAAATCAAATTATTATTAACTAAATGGCAGACTCTACCTATCTCTTTCCTAGGTCGTATTGCGGCAATAAAAATGACAATTCTACCCAGAATCCTTTACCTCTTTGAGACCTTGCCGATCCCTGTCCCCTTGGGTGATCTGAGATCCCTTCAGTCACACATCCCTTCAGTCAGTATACGATTCATATGGGCTGACAAAAGACATAGGATTTCTCGGTCAGTTCTCATGTCTAGTAGGAGTCAGGGTGGCTTGGGAGTTCCTGATCTGATCAAACACTACTGGGCAGCACAATTGCTATATATTCCAGCATGGGCCTCCTTACATCCTTATTCTATCTGGCTGCAGATTGAGAGACTCTGGCTGGCTCCTATTCACCCTAACTCCTTACTCTGGACCAGTCCTTACAACGTTCCCCTAAATAGAGATCTTGGACCTTTGATTTGTACCAGATCTATCTGGCGTACGTGTAATGATAGGTTCCCTCTGTCATCCTGCAACTTGGCAATGACCTCCTTTTTATGCCACCCCCAACTTCCTGCTAGTCTCACTACATTATCTACACGAACTTGGTTTGCTCATGGGGGTCTTTCGATTTGCGGACATAGTGGATCCGTTTACCAGAGAGTTACTGTCCTTCCCTTCTCTCCAGACTAAATACAACCTCCCCTCAGAGTCCTCTTATTTTTACGCTCAACTTCGACACTTTGCTCAAACTATTTTCTCTGGGGTTAAAGTATCTCCCCCGACGTCCTTTGAGCTTATCTGTAGGACTGGAGTGCATTATAAGGGACTAATTATGAAAATTTAAATGTATATATTTTTTTTTTCAGTATTTCAAGACAAAACAGTTATATTTTTTAGGAAAGCAAAAATGTAAAAAAGGGGAACATTTGTATATTTTACACACAAAGTCTGCTATACTATTGCTAAAACAAATAAATATATATATTTTATTTTTTATGACCTAGTATTCATAGCTAAAATATTTTAATTTTTTCACTTTATTAATTTTTATTATTTTATTGTTACTTTACATTTTATTTATTTATTTAATAAAAAAAAAAGAATTACCTCCTTCCCACAGACAGGGCAGAAACGGGTTAATTCACAACCTGCAAGCACGCAGCTAATTTTACAGCCAGTAGGGGGCTCTCTCAAATCAAGAAAAGCACACTCCTGCCATTTATTTTTACTTTTCTGCTGGTCTCATTACTTCTGACATTGACTGTGCGGTCACAGTGATAAACACCAGAGGGCACTGGTCATTAACCCCTTAAGGACTCATTTTTGCATTTTTGATTTTTACTAATAGACATAAGTAGGGATGAGCGAATAAAACCTTGTTCTAATACTGTATGGAGCGGGAGCTCTGTACAGTATTAGAATGTATTGGCTCAGATGAGGCAGTTATTACTTTGCAAAGTCTTGTGAGACTTCACGTAATAACTTCATAGATTAATTTTTACTGTAAAAAAACCCATTTCGCGAACTTGGGTTCGCTTTCAAGTGGTACTTTGGAACCGAACCAGAGTTCGGAAAATGTTTTTTTACAGTAAAAATTAATTTATGAAATTATTACGTGAAGTCTCGCAAGACTTCGCAAAGTAATAACTTTGGCTCATCGGAGCCAATACATTCTAACACTGTACGGAGCTCCCGCTCCGTATAGTATTAGAACGAAGTCTTATGCGAATCAACTTCGGATGTTTCATCCGAAGTCGATTCGCTCATCCCTAGATATAACTTTTTAATTTTTCCGTTCACATAGCCATATGAGGGCTTATTTTTTGCGGGGCAAGATGCCTTTTTCATTGCACCATTTAATTTACCATGTCTTGTATTGGAAAACGGGAAAAAATTCTTTGTGGGGTAAAATTGAGGAAAACATGCCGACATACCTGATATATTAATTTTTTTATTGTTTATATATTTTTATATGTACAATTGTGATTTACATTTTTAATATTTTTTTTTTTAAACTTTATTCTCAGTAACTTTTAGTTCCCTTAGGGGGCTAGACCCTAGGATCTTTTGACCCTTGTCCCTTTTATCATAATAGAGATCTATTCCGGTGAATAGGATTCTGGCACGCCCACCTGAACAGCCTGCCGGAGCCCTGCACCGCAAGTGTGGAAGTAGCCTTAGCAAGTAGATTACCATGGCAGGCCTGGGAACTTCCAGCAGGCCCCAGGCTGTCATGATAACGGATCAGAGCCCTGCGTTTTCAGTGCGGGTACTCCGATCAGAAGGCAAATGGAGCCGCATCGCTTTGCCTAACCTTACTGATGCCGCGATCACTGTTTAACACAGCATTTGAGCATTTCGGGGGTCATCTCCGATCCTGGTCATTGTGACCGGGTGCCTGCTGTATTATACAGCCAGCAACCACCGCACATGGTGCAGGCTCAGCACAGCCCCCCTGAAATGAACGGTCATGCATGTGGCTGCTCCATTAATTTCTATGGGAATTACATAGATAGCAGAGCGCTGTATTTGGCTATCTTCAGAACTCCCGTAGAAATTAATGGAGAAGTCATGCACATATACGACCAGCTGCTCCGTTCATTTCAGGGGGGCTGCAGGGGATACGCGGCCGGCAGGAATAGCCTTCTGGTTCTCTGAATGCTAGTGTGAAACTAGCCTTAGTTGACCTAGTTTACGTCACACCATTTATTGGACAAAGCATAGTCATTGAGTTTAGTGTATAAACATACAAAGAGCCTCCTCTATAAAGATATATTAACCCCTTCTTACATTTTCACGTACGTGGTTGCAGAATTCTGATATCCATGTATGGCATGGTGATCGGGCAGGCACAAGAGCTGTGCCCAAGCAATCATTGCTGGAGCTCAGCTGAAATTCTGATCCCGACTTTTTGACAGAGAGTAAAAAAACAAAAAAAAAAAAAAAAAATCACATAGTAATCCTTATCTGCAAGCATCTGGCATCTGTCAGCAGATTTGTACCTATGAAACTGGCTAACCTGTTGCATGTGCGCTTGGCAGCTGAAGACATCTCTCTTGGTCCCATGTTCCCATGTTATGTGTCCGCATTGCTGAGAAAAATTATGTTTTAATATATGCAAATGAGTCTGTAGGAGCAACTGGGGCGTTGCTGTTACACCTAGAGGTTCAGCTCTCTCTTCAACCGCCGCACCCTCTGTACTTTGATTGACAGGGCGGGCAGTGTAAACGTGATCTCCACTGTGCAGCCACTGATAAGAACATGGAGTGTGCTGTGCATGTGCCATGTTCCCTGACTGGAACTAATGCCAAACTGCATTAGGGCAGATTAGTATCGAACTGAACCAGGTATCAAAGCAATGAAAAAGTATCAAGATACTTGCACTTCGATACCTGGTGCAACCCTAGTCAAATCTGTAATTTGCGCTGAGGACTATGAAGCGTGTAAAGAATCATGGCACAAGATTTGACTTTGCAGCCATGGGGTCCCTCTATCTACGCATGTGCTGGCATATAAAAGCACCATACAAGTAACAGCTGGTATATGTTAGTGCATACACAGATGCCATAGATGCATTAGTCACATGATGCATCACCTAGTGGCACAGCTTTGGAAAACTTGCTTAAAATAGATGAAATGACTGGAAAGTGTGAATACCCCATAGAAAAACTGCATCAAAACCTGCACATGTCAATACACTCTTAATCCTTAAAGGGGTATTCTCATCTTAGACAATGGGGGCATATCGCTAGGATATGCCCCCATTGTCTTATAGGTGCGGGTCGGAGCGGGGAGCGCTGCGCCTGGAGGGCCCCGGGTTTCCAGGGGTTCGGCCACCACCAGGCGCAGCTCCCCGCTGCGCTCATAGAAATAAATAGGAGCGCAGCGCTAAAGCGCGGCCGCCGCTCCCATTCATTTCTATGGAGCCGGCGGCCCCATAGAAATGAATGGAGGGCGGCTGCACATGCGCAATGCGCCCTCATTCAGTTCAGGGGCTCCGTTCTGGATATAAGTGCGGGTCTCAGCGGTGGGACCCGCACCTATAAGACAATGGGAGCATATCCTAGCGATATGCCCCCATTGTCTAAAATGAGAATAACCCTTTAATTCAGTCAGTCAGTATTTAGTCAGTATTTTGAAGCAGTATTTGTAAGCCAAAACCAGTAGAACCTACAGACAAACAGTATCATGGAAAGATTTCTGCCTCTTCTCTATTTTGGACCTAGTCCTGGTTTTGGCTCCCAAATACTGATGAAAAATACTGACCGTGTGAAACTGGCCTTACTGTTACTTATGTGGAGTCTAGTAGTGTTTATATTTTTTTTAAATAACCAAATTCATAACTGTAGTGATGCTCTCTATGTACAAGGTGGCGCTGTCTCCCTACACAATACACAACAGGGCAGATTTATTAATCCTCTAACATTTACACAGGTTAAGGCCTCTTTCACACGAACGTATTTTTTGCGGGCTCCGATCCGCATTTTTCACATGAAAAATGCGGACACATTCATTTCTATGGGTCCGCAAAAAATACTGAGAGCATACTGTGTGCTGTCCGCATCCGTATGCCCGTTCCGTAGCCCTGCAAAAAAAAAATTGAACATGTCCTATTCTTGTCCGTTTTGCGGACAAGGATAGGCATTGTTACAATGGATCCGCAAAAAATACGGATGCCATACGGACGCCATCCGTTTTTTTTGCGGACCGCAAAACACAACGTTCGTGTGAAAGTAGCCTAAGGCTAGTTTCACACCAACGTTCAGTTTTGCGGGCCGCAAATTGCGGATCCGCAAAAAAAAACAGATGACGTCCGTATGGCATCCGTTTTTTTTTGCGGATTCGTTGTAACAATGCCTATCCTTGTCCACAAAACGGACAAGAATAGGACATGTTCTATTTTTTTTTTGCGGGCTACGGAACGGACATACTGATGCGGACAGCACATGGTGTGCTGTCAGTATTTTTTGCGGACCCCTAGAAATGAATGGGTCCGCATTTTATCAGCAAAAAATGCCGATCGGAGCCCGCAAAAAATACTGTCCTGTGAAAGAGGCCTAAATGTGGACTAGGCATTCTGAAAATGCATAAAAAGTATCCATGGAGAATGCAGCAGAACTTCAAGACATATATTTAATCCTAAACTAGGCCCCTTTGTCACAAGAGGTGCAAAAAGTGTCTAAACCTAGTAAATGTGACACACAGCACGTGCAGCGGCTTCATTTGATGAGTACATTTGTCCTAATCTCTTCTGCCTTTCTTCAGTCATTTGTTCATGCTTACTTCAATGAGAATGTGTATAGACGTCCTGAAGTGGTTGGCTCCAACTTTATCACATAACCATAGGATAGGTATTTATTGTATGATCACTGGGTCTTACAACTATCATGAGAACGAGTATCCCGACTCCCCTTTGTGAATGGAGCGGTAGCATGCATGTGTGACCACTCCTTTCACTTCTATGGCAGTACTAGATATAGCTGAGTAGTTAGCAATGCCGCTGCTTTATTCACTTCTACTGCAGTACCAGAGATAGTTGATTGCTGTAGTTGGCAGAGCCTTAGATGGTTAATGTGGCTATGGTCACGAACCACTACCACTCCATTCACAAATGGGACTTGAGGACTCCATTCTTGTGAATGTTGGGGGTCTGGTCCCCCTGGCGATCATACATTTATCACTTGTTTTGTGGACAGGTGATAGATGTTGTTTTCGGGTCAACCCTTTAGGCCCCTTTCACACGACAGTATTTTTTGCGGGCTCCGATCCGCATTTTTCACATGAAAAATGCAGACCCATTCATTTCTATGGGTCCGCAAAAAATACTGAGAGCATACTGTGTGCTGTCCGCACCCGTATGCCCGTTCCATAGCCCCGCAAAAAAGATAGAACCTGTCCTATTCTTGTCCGCAAAACGGACAAGGATAGGCATTGTTACAATGGATTGCGGACCGCAAAACACAACGTTCGTGTGAAACCAGCCTTAAGCTGATTCTTGTCACAATTAGGGCTCATGCACACAGCCGTAGCCGTATTTTGCAGATCAGTATATCCTCCCCTCTGTTAGAACTGCTTATTCTTGTCCACAAAACAGTTAAAGGGGTTGTCCGGGTTCAGAGCTGAACCCGGACATACCCAGGTTCTCACTCCGGCAGCCCTCCTGAACAGGGCATCGGAGCATCTCATGCTCCGATGCCCTCCCTTGTCCTGCGCTGGATCGCACAGGGCAAAGGCTCTTTTGTTTGTAAACATTCACTGCCGGGCGGAGGCTTCCGCCTGGCAGTGAGTTCGGTGACGTCACCGGCCGTAATGGGCCGGCTTTAGCGCTGCCCTAGCCGTTTGAATGGCTAGGGCAGCGCTAAAGCCCGCCCATCAGCGCCGATGATGTCACCGGGCTCACTGCCGGGCGGAAGTCTCCGCCTGGCAGAGCCCAGTACGTCACAGGAAACGGGCTAAATTCCTTTGCCCTGCGCTAATTGGGTGAATTGAAAGGTATGTCCGGGTTCTGCTCTGAACCCGGACAACCCCTTTAAGAATAGGACGTTGTGGGGCCATGGAACGGACATACAGATGAAAAAAAAAAAGTGGATCGGATACGGACCAAAACTCGTGTGTATGAGGCCTTACGTGATATATTCTATTATAGTATTATGGGGTAGATGTTTCTGTCATGGCACAACCCCTTTAAGTTGCTGTTTCCCCACCAGATACTTTGTGTGAGAATTCATTGTGTCTCGTTGTGATTGCTGGTGTTATTTACCAAACATGGGAGTGTTTTAATGGTCATAAAAAGGTATTTATAGCCTGTTATTCCCAGCTGCCATGCATCGCACTCAAAGTGCTGGAGCTGCCAGAATTGGAAGGGCCTGCACCATTTGTGTTCACTTAGTTTGGGAAAGAACTGGATGCCACATAGAAAATAATAGACGTTCCTCTTGCATGAATCTCTCACTTCCCATGATGAGACTGAGCCAGAGTAACACCCTTGACATTTATTGTGAGCCTGGATGATGAAGCTGAGAGACTAGATGTACAGAGAACTGACTGCACAGATTGCTCTCCATTGTGACACCGACAGGAGGCAAATCATCACAAGGAAAGGCAATCATTTGTCAAATCAGCTGCTGATACATACACTGCACTGATGGATCCAAATGCCTCCTCGGCAGCGGCATCTTCTGGTGTCACCTACAAAGTCTGTAATATATCATCTAGCTATCCTTAGTCAGTGACATCACCATCCAGTCATAAACTGACTTGCTACACAAACTGTGTGACCTCACTGCCCTTCTGACATCACCAATCACAGACTGAGCTTTCACACATTGAGGGAGATTTACGAAGCTAAATATGCTCAGTTTGCCCCACAATACTAGCATACATGCTGTGTGCCACATTTTTTATGCTTTTTAGACACTTTTTGCACCTCACCTGACAAGGGAACGTGACTCAAAATGCAACAATGTGTGTCAAATTCTTAAGCTAACCAATGAGTGGTGTAAAGTTTACACTGTTTAAGTACATAGGGTGGGACGCGTGAAGCGAGAAAATGCACATCTGTATTTTGCGGATTTGCACACAGCAGATTGGATGCAGACGTGTTCATGAGGCCTAAGATTGATCATAGTAACGATTCCTCACCCCCCCCCCCCTTTGATTTGCATTGGCCAATTGAAGGCCCTTTAAACAAGCACTGATCAAATTCTTATATCGTCATTTACTGCGTGTTCAGGACTTGCATAAGCCTGGTGCTGCTATACCACATCCTTTTCTTGGCTTGTAAATATCACCATGAAATGCTGACATCTTTTGCAAGTTGTTTGTTTGTTTATTTATTTATTTATTTATTTATTTATTTATTTTGGAGGTAGGGGTTATGCTACTTTCTGGTACTGAGATCTGTCATAGGGTCTCAATACTGGAAAAAAAACACTTCAGTTTTGTCCCCATTCATTGTCAATGGGGACAAAACTGAACTGAACAGAACGGAATTCTCCAAAAGGCATCCCGTTCCATTTAGTTGCTTTCCCAGACCGGAGAGTAAACCGCAGCATGCTGTAGTTTGCTTTCCATCCTGGGATGCGGAGCAAGATGGATCCGTCCAACCCCCAATGCAAGTCAATGGGGACGGATCCGTTTTCTCTGACACAATAGAAAACGGATCCGTCCTCCATTGACTTTCAATGGAGTTCATAACAGATCCGTCTTGGCAATGTTAAAGATAATACGACCGTTCATAACGGATGCAGACAGTTGTATTATCAGTAACGGAAGCGTTTTTGCTGAACCCTGCCGGATCCAACAAACACGCTAGTGTGAAAGTAGCATAAGTAACAACTTTTTTTCAGACCTTTTTTCTTCTTTAACCCTTACACGCAAGTGCGGCGGGAGTCATGGCCGGCAAGTCTCTGCTGTTTCTAACAGCAGAGACTTGCCACTACTTACCTGATCGACGGCATCTTGCTGGGCGTTTAGATGCCGTGATCACACGTGATCATGGCATCTAATTGCGTCTGAACCCGGAAGCGTACGCTTCCGGGTGGTGTACAGACGCTCCGAGTGGCCAATCGGGGTGTCTGTACACCATATGAAAACTGTAATCCTCGCTGGTGAGGATTACAGTTTTCAAAGTGCAATTCTTATTCTGGCCACTAGATGGCAGGCCAGGATAAGAAATGAGCAATTCTTGGATTTATCTCAGTCCACCACAATATATGAGCTCATATTTGAGCTTTAAAATAGTCAAAAAAAATAAAAAAAAATGTTAAAACATATATAAAAAATATATAAAAGTTCAAATCACCCCCCTTTACATATAATTAAAAAATAAATACCTAAATAACAATAAATATAGACATCATGGGTATCACCGTGACCGAAAACGTCCGTACTTTTAAAATATAAAAAAAAAATTCCAATACGGCAAATTGTGTGGCGGAAAAAAGCGTCCAAATGGCGATTCGCCGTTTTTTGTTGCTTTTTTTTCTAAAAAAAATTAAATAAAAAGTGATCAAAAAGTCATACACACTCCAGAATGGTATCAATAAAAACTTCAGATCGCCCCGCAATAAATGAGCCCCCATACAGCTCCGTACACATAAATACCAAAAAGTTATAGGGGTCAAGGGCAACTTTCTAATTATTTTATCACTATCAAAACGCAGGAAAAACTATACATATTAGGTATTGCCGGATTCTTACTGACCAGTAGAATGAAAGTAACGGGTCAGTTTTAATGCACATCGAACGCTGTAAATAAGAAACCCGTAGAACTGTAGCGGAATAGCGTTTTTTTTGCAATTTCACCTGATTTGGAATTTTTTTCCTGCTTCCCACTACACCATATGCAATATTAAATGGTGGCGTTGGAAAGTACAACTTGTCCCGCAAAAAACAAGCCCTCATACAGCTATGTGAACAGAAAAATAAAACAGTTATGGCTGTTTGAAGGCAGGGAGCGCAAAACGAAAATGCATAACCGAAAAAACCTCCGGGAGTGAAAGGGTTAAAAACATCATAACTAGTGTGAAATAGCAAGGGAGTAAAAATTCTGGAAAATTGTCATCAGAAAATGACCTGTCATGTTTTTATGTTAAACATATTTTAAAGATTTTTTTGTCATTATTTTTAATGTGACATGTCAGTATCTATGTTACACATACCCTTAATGGGGACCAGCGGAGATCTGGCCACAACCCAGCAAATATGCTGAGGAGCGACCGGACAAATACCGTTGCATGCTGCAGCTTTTGTCCGGCCACTTCTCGGCATATATGCCTGGTATCAGCCGGATCTCCGCCGGTCCCCATTATAGTGGGCCAGACAGTATCTCTGCAGCGCATGGTAGCGCCCAATATTCACTGATCCGGCAGGCTATTCCCAACAGAAACAGCTTGCCGGATCTAAGTCTAATAACAGGCACCACTTCTTGGTCTGTACAAATCAGTTTACTGCAGTTATCTGCTTCTCATTACAGGACAGATTGCAATGACATATATCACCTACAGAATATATAGATAACACAGGATCTACCATTCAAAATAGTTAAAGCATGCCCAGAAAACCATCCCATAGAGGTCACTAAGGTCCCCTCCTGTACATTGCATCTATGGCCCATGGTGACTGCTGTAAAGCATATCTCTAAACGGCTCAGGCAAGATGGCAGCCCCATAATCATGTTCAGAAAATAGGATAAATAATTCTGCAATCAGAAAATAAAAATAGATGCACCAAATTAAGGATGGATAAGTTTGGTGTATGGATAGACACTTTTGTCTGTCTCTATACCAACTTTTGAGAATTTTACTGCAGGATACTGGTTCATTTTTGGTGTGAAACACTGTAGCTTAGGTCCCTTTTCCATAAAGCCCCACCCCCATCCAAGCAAGTTGCAATAAATTGTAGAAACCTTAGTTGTGCCAATGACTGATAAGATATAAAAAGCCCTATGAACACATTTTTATGGGGTAAATTATGTCATAAAGTGGCACAGCTTGGTGTATCCAGCTTTAGAGATAGTTTCTGTATGATGTTCTTGAGATCTCATGCATGCGTCGTATGATACTGGTCTCTGGCGCGCTCGAGCAAGATCTCAAGAAGGAATCGTGCATGAAGGAAACAAAAAAGTCCATCAATCAAATGTGAAGGGGTGGTAAGGGGCCATGGCAAGTTTGACTTCAAGAGTGAAAGATGCTGCACCCTTGACTTAAAAATCCTCACTTCCATACAGCCTGTGGCATAATAAAAGTTGTTTCACAGCGGTAATGTCCATCGGGCAACTATTGCTGAGTTCATACTTCAGTTATTTGATCAGTTATTTCCATCAGTTATTATGAGCCAAAACCAGCAGTGAAGCCTACACAGAGATCAGGTGTAAGGCTACATTCACACGTCTGTATGTGTGCACATCCTGGAAAACGGTCAGTTTTTTGTGGATCCGTTGTTCCGCAAAAGCTCAGTTTTTCCAGGACATCCGTTCCGTTTTTCCGTAAAAAACGGAAAGGATGTATCCATATGTCAAGATGAATAACATCTTTTTTTTTTCACCCCTCCTGGAACGGAATCCGCAAATACGGATGACATGCGGATGCCTTTCCGCATGTCTTCCGCATTTTTTCGGATCCATAGACTTTCATTGTGCTACGGACCGCAATTCAGGAGAAAAGTAGGACAGGAGGATTTCTGTTTGCGGATCCGCAAAACGGAACGGAACAGATTAACGGATGCGGACAACATACGGTGCAATGTCCGCAGATTATCAGGACCCATTGAAATGAATGGATCCGCAAAATATCTGCAAAAACCGTCCGCAATTGCGGATAGATTGCGGATGTTTTAAACGGACGTGTGAATGTAGCCTTATGGAAAGATTTGCTCCTGTTGTGTGTTTTTGACCGTAACCTAGTTTTGGCTCAAAATAACTGATGGAAATAACTGACCAAATAACTGAAGTGTGAACTCAGCCTTAGACAAACCAGATAACATCAGTTGCGGACAGTTTAGGGGCCAGTTTGGTGCTGACAGGTTCTCTTTAGGCCCCTTTCAGACAAACGAGTTCCAGGCATCGGACTCATGCCTGGACGCAACTCATGTGAAATGGCTTTTAAAGGGGTGTTCCGGTTACCATAAATATAACTTATGTTTTAGACTAATTCATCATCAATAATTACCCAATATAATGTGAATTTCACATTTTTACCGTTCAGTAGTTATAAAAGTATTTTTCTTCCTCCGCTACCCACTGTGTTTCCTCATAAATTACCATGGCATCGACCTGTAGTTCTGAGCCTTTGTTAGGTCAAGCATGCTCAGTGTGTAGAGGGGGTGTGACCTGACTGTATATCCGGCAGCCAATCAATAAACATCAACACTCATGAAGAAGCAGAAACTCACAGCAGGGAAGCTATAGGGATTGTGTGGATTGTAGTTTTGTGAGGGAAGATGAGGCACCATGATACTGTCAGTGTGCTGCAGGCTCACACAGGAGCTAGACATATGGATTACAAGGTAAAATTAAGCTCTGGTTATATGTATAGGTATGGGTTCTGGTTGGGTCACAGCTTGCAGCCTTAACCCCTTCCCGACCAGCGCCGTACTAGTATGGCGCTGGTCGGATCTTTAAAGATGGCGCCCGCTCCTGAGCAGAGCGGGCGCCATAGCCACGGGTAAACTGCTGATTCATACAGCAGACACCCGCGGCTGATGTCCGTGACCGGCAGTAATGCCAATCGCAGACATTTAACCCCTTGGATGCCGCGGTCAATCCTGACCACGGCACCCCAGTGCGGCAAACACCGGAAGCACGCGCTTCCGGTGTTGCTCCGGCTCCCCCGTTCGATCAGAGGAGCCGGAGCGTGCCTGCAGCAGCCCCTGCCATAGTGAATGACAGGAGGCTGCTGCATAGACTTTCCTATGGAGCCCTTCTGTGTAATAGGGTTCCATAGGAAAGCAGTAAAATCATCATAGACTCCAATGCTAATGCATTGGAGTCTATGATATAAGCAATCAGATGACTGTTTGTTATAGTTCCCTATGGGAACTATAAAAAAGTGTAAAAAAAAATTAAATAAATAAAGTTTAAAAAAAAAACAAAAAAAACATAGTTCAAATCACCCCCTTTCCGCAAAATAAAAATAAAAGTATAAAAAAAAAAATACACATCATGGGTATCGCCATGTGTGAAAACGCCCATATTATAAAAATATAAAAATTTCTTTCCCATACGGAAAACAGCGAAACAGAAAAAAGCTTCAAAATGGCAGATTTGCCATTTTTTGTGGCTTTTTTTTCTGAAAACAATTAAATAAAAAGTGATCAAAAAGTCATACACACCCCAGAATGGTATCAATGAAAAGTTCAGCTTGCCCCGCAAAAAATGAGCCCCCATACAGCTCCGTATACATAAATACCAAAAAGGTATAGGGGTCAAAATATGACAAAACAAAAACGAAAAAAATCAAAACGCAAGAAAAACTATACATATTAGATATCGACAGATTCGTACTGACCTGTAGAATGAAAGTATCTGGTCAGTTTTAATGCACATCGAACGCCGTAAATAAAAAAAAAGGTAAAACTCTGGCGGAATTGCGTTTTTTTTGCAATTTCACCCGGTTTGGAATTTTTTTCCCGCTTCCCACTACATCATATGCAATATTAAATGGTGGTGTTGGAAAATACAACTTGTCCCGCAAAAAACAAGCCCTCATACAGCTATGTGGACAGAAAAATAAAAAAGTTATGGCTGTGTGAAGGCAGGGAGCGCAAAACGAAAACGGAAAAAAAAAAAACCCTCCGGTGCTGAAAGGGTTAATGCAGTTTTTCAAAAATTAAGTTACTTTACCAGAATACCCCTTTAAAATAAGGAATCTGAGTCAGAAAAAATGCCCACTGTGATAAGTCTGGTGCAGGTGTAGACAGCCTGTCAAAGTTTACGTCATCTATAGACTTAGGGCTCATGCACATGGCCGTTGTTTGCCCTTTCCGTGCATTGGTGACTGCAATTTGCGGTCCCCAATGCACGGGCAACATCCGTGCGGATTCTGCAGATGGATCCAGACCCATTCAACTTGTCCGTGATCCGTCCATAACTCAAAAACTTAGTGCATGCAGCGCGGAGGTACAGAGAGAAACCCCACCCACCCAATTCCGCGATCAGCAATATGGACATGGCCGGGCAACAGGATAGGGGATAACAGCACTGTACTCGACTATCTACACCGCTCCATAGAAATGAATGGAGCATCAGCATGCTTTTCTGACCAGCTGTTCCATCCATTTCATGGGGGCTCCACAGATACGGGCCCCCCATTCTCATGATCAGTGGTGGTCCCAGGGATAGGACTCCCACCGATTTGATAGTTATCTGGAATCCTGTGGATGGGGAATAACTTCCTATAGCCAGAGTGCCCCTTTAAGGCTCCTTTACAGGAGATGAACAAGCAGGCTGTATGGAGACGAGTAATCGTTATCAGTATACAGTTTTATTGCTGCCTAGAAATGATATTGTTGTATGCCTCAACAATGTTTTTACCTAATGAACAAACGTTTGGTCATTCATTATGTGATCTGTGGCACCTGTGGCTACTTTCACATCTGCGTTTCTGCTGGGTCCATCATGGATCAGTAAAAACGCTTCCGTCATGATAATACAACAGTCTGCATCCTTTAGAAAGGATTCAGTTGTATTATCTCTAATATAGCCATGACGGATTTGGCATTAAAACCATTGTAAAGTCAATGTGGGACGAATCCGTTTTCTTTTGTGACCGAAAAAAACTGATCCGGCACCATTGACTTACATTGTGTGTCATGACGGATCCGTCTCGCTCTGTATCTCATGCCAGACAGCCAGCGTTTTTCTGAGCGTGATGGGGACGCAACTAAATAAAATGGAATGCATTGTGGTGCTCTCAGTTTCGTTCCTTTCAATTCTGTCCCTATTGACGAATGGGGGCAAAACCGAAGTGTTTTCCCCCACTATTAGATCTCATGACAGATCTCAGTACTGGAAAGGAAAAGCGCAAATGTGAAAGTAGCCTAACACATGGCTATTATTGGGAAACTTCCTGATAATTGTTCCAATTATTGACCTTTATTTGCTTTATTTGCGCCACAGTGTGAGACCACCCTTAAATGTGCTGCCGATTACCCAATGTACAAGCACAATGCTCATTCATCAGGTGAAGCGATCTTTGGTGCGGACACCTCAGTAATCGTTTCTGGGCATCAGATTGTGCTGTGTGAACAGTGATTTGCTCCCCAGAAATCTGTATGAGGATGAGAGATAGCAGTAGCCGTCGCTCGTCCCCGTACAGTGGGGGAGATTGCTGCATGTAATCAAAGCTCTTTCCTCCACTTACAGGTAGTGCGCTATTAATGTATGTGATATGTTGTCCTATGTATGACCAGCCCCTCACCCACCCTTTTAATCTGTGCCGTCTTCTCTCTTTCTCCAGAATGGTAAAGACTCTCCAGAAGTTGTTCCACTGAAAAACGTGATGCAGTAAATAAATCTCTGATCAGAACCTCATGTTCAGGCAGATCTTCTGGCTGAGACATAAGGGAACCAATATTTCATGAGACATTACTGGCTTTAAATAGATGGAAGAAAATCCATTAAATCTATCATTCTGCTCTGGCTTAAAGTGGCGCTCCTCTCTGTATCCAATTTAACTGTTCTATTAGGGAAATGCGTTGTTAGCTATACTTTATATTATCTTATTGTTGGAAGGGTTCCTTACCAGTGGGAGTCATTCCGATCATAACTGTAGCACTATGGGGGAAGCAAATTTCCCAGTGCTTCCCTGTAGATACCAGTTACAGCAGCCTTTAGTCTGTAAGTGTCTCTACCTGCCTGTTGGTATTTGTGGTTACTGGGAATGTAACATTACATACCGACCACATACGAAGGAGCAGTCATCTGATGCACGGATGGATGTGTCTGTTCTGACCTTATAGATGGGCTCCTGACCAGGGAATCTTCTTTGATGATGTTCATGTGCCTTTAATAGGTCACATGGAAAGGGGTTGTCTATTTTTGAGGCAACTTTTTTAACCTTCTAATGACCATCAAAATGCCCTTTTACAACGGCTGTTTTTATAGCACTGTTGCACAAACCCGGGTCACATAGGTGTTTGGGTGTGTTGTGACAGCCAGGATCGGAGATCACTTCAGTTCTAGCTGTTAATGCCATGCTCAATAGAGACTGGGGCATCTAAATGGTTTCACATACCTCCCAACTTTTGAAAATCGCAAAGAGGGACAATATGTGTGGCGTGAATTACGGCAGTTATTTCCATACTAGGCCACGCCTCTAACTCCGTCCAAAGCATAACCATACAGATAGTTTAGTAAGGAGCAATTTAGTAAATTTATTAATACACATTGACGCATTCATTCCCCAGGTCAAAAAGAGGGACATTTAAGGATCAAAGAGGGACAGAGGGACTTGGGTCAAAAAAAGGGACACTTGGGAGGCCTGGTTTATAGAGAGGGGCTCCCTCTATAACCTCATCAATAACCTACAACGTGGTCACTGGCTCCTGGAGGTCTTGCAATGGTTTGTTTATAGGTCTGCCATATATGGTAGTAAAATATAAAAAAACAACAAGCAAAGCTGACAGAAAAATATAAATGGTATTGGTCTTGGAATGTGTCAACAGAAAATCAAATAATTACTTTTTTTAAAAAAAAAGAAACGATATAAATACAGCACTGCCATCATCATAGCTCCATACTGAATACATTTGTTGTGTCAATTATGCCACACAGTGAGCACTGAAAAAAAAACAATGGCAGAATTGCTGTTTTTTTTTTGTCCATCTGCCTTGGGTGATGAAGAGGAGACTGCGGGTGAGCAAGTAACTTGGTATAAGCATGAATGGGAGCAGCTATGTAAACTTTCCTCTTCTTGTGTATGGAAATGAAATAGAGGTTGTCAAAGCCGCATCCCCTTATCAGCCCCATTGAATTACATTAGTATTTTCCCACATATTAAAATGAAACGAATAAAAGTAGCGTTCATGTTTTATGAATGTAACCGCGTACAGCATTAAAGGGGTTTTTCCATATCTAAGTACCAAAAAGCCCCTTTAGGGGGCTTTCACACATAGGTTTTGCAGGTGTTTTTCTGCAGGTTTAGCAGCCTTTATTTTGTTGTAAAATTGCCAGTTCAAGATGTTAACTGAAAGTCTATTGAAAATGTGAAACACAGGACACACAAGCATTTTTTCAGATGTTTTCACATCACCTTTTTTTAAAAAAAGGAAAAAAAATGCCATACAGAAAACACACGTGGGCGAACACACTGTTTGCAAAAGAAAAAAAACCTTAAATGGCACAAAATGCATGTTAAAAAAATAAAATGAAATTAAAAAAAGCATTTGGTCATTCTGGTGTTTTTACAGTTCAAAAACTGCACCCTAATCATTGCTGCAACATAAACACTGACAGGCCATCATGTTAGATTTGACTTATGTAGGGTGTTGAGCTTTTGTAACTTAAAGGGGTTATCCAGGATGGGAAAAACATGGCTACTGTCTGTCCTCCTGGAGCAGCTCAACCTCCTTCACTTCACTGGAGCTAAGCTGCAATACTAGACACAGTTCATGGACAGGCGTGGCGCTCTGCCTGGCAGAAGGCAGCCATATTGTTCTAATGCAGTACAACTCACTTAATAATGGTGGGCGCCCTGGAGAACACCTGAGTCCGAAATGCCAGACTGCATAACTCTCCACCCAGCATGCAGTGACATATCAGACAGGAACTGTAGTGGAATTCCCCTTTAATAGGACAATAGGGATTCAGTGATGACCATTTCAAGCATCCAGTAAATATCAGCCCTTGAGTTAATCTCTGCCCTTGATTTTTTCTGAAATTCTGCTCAGTCATTTCTTTGTTACATTTGCTTGTTTCTTCTGGGTTTTTCAAATGCAACAACAGAACCAGGAATAAGCAGTTATGGTGTCTCCCCAACCCTCCCCAATTTTAGATTTTGTCTCTTTAGGGACTTTTTACTGTTATGTGGCAGATTTGTTACAGAAATTTCTACAACTGTCCCATCCATCTGAATTTCAGTTTGCAGTGTTACTATGCCTTAAGGGGTCACTAAATGGACAAAGTCGTATATGTTTTTTCCATATTTGGCCATTGGGAGTTGCGACCACTTACACTTTGAAGTGTTATTTTTTGGGTTTTGTACTATGTGGGGAGTTAATGATTATTGGTCATGTACTGGGGGCAGATGACAAGTCACAATCCTTGGCACATCTATAATGCTACCAGAGAACTTGGCATTCCCTGTATGGTCAGGAACATTGACCGAGCAGTCATCGATCTCAGATGTGCCAGTAAACAGGGTTAATATTTAACAAGGACTGACACCGACTTTTCAAAGTCTTCATACTCAGTACTTAAATTAAAGGGAGTCTAAAACTTTTTATAATTAAAGCTTTTTAATCACCAAATAAGGGCTTGTTCACACATCCGTTATTTGATCAGTTATTTCCATCAGTTAGGCCCCATTCACATGTCCGTTTTTTTTATCCGCATCCGTTTCCGCATTTGCGGACAATTATGCGGATAGGATGCGGATCCATTCATTTCAATGGGGCCGCAAAAGATGCGGACGGCACAAAGTGTGCTGTCTGCATCCGCACTTCCGTTCCGCGGCTCCCGAAAAAATAGAACATGTCCTATTCTTGTCCGAATACACGGACAAGAAAAGGCATTTCTATTATGTGCGTTCCGCAAATTGTGGAATGCACTTGCCGGTGTCCGTGTTTTGAATGTAGCCTTAGTCCTCATGCACATGAACGTGTGCTGGCCGTGCCCGTGCTGTGGGCCGCATACGGCGTGTCCGCAATAAACGGGCACCGGCCGTGTGCAGCCCGAATCACGGATCGCGGACCCATTCACTTTAATGGGTCCGCGATCCGGGAGATGCGGAGCGGAGGCACGGATCGGAACACCACGGAAGCACTACGGTGTGCTTCCGTGGTGTTTCTGGCCGTGCCTCCGCACCGCAAAAAAGTAGCGCAAGCACTACTTTTTTGCGGTGCGGACCTTCGGATGCGGATCGCGGACCCCATTCAAGTGAATGGGTCCACGATCCGCATGCGGTGGCCTCACGGTCAGTGCCCGTGCATTGCGGACCGCAGTTTGCGGCCCCCAGCACGGGCACGGCCGGCACACGTTCGTGTGCATGAGGCCTTATTGTGAGCCAAAACCAGGATTGGAGCCTCCACAGAGAGAAGGAATAATGAAAAGATTTGCACCTGTTCTGTGTTTTTGACCTGCACCTGGTTTTGGCTCACAATAACTGATGGAAGTAACTGATCAAATAACTGAGGTGTGAACAAGCCCTAAAGTAAATAATTTCATAATTAATTTGTTTCTATTTTGCAGCATTTCCCGGTGAATACAACCTGCAGTGAAAAGAATAGAGATTTTCAGTCTAGTTGGCATTGCAACGTCCTGGGTCCTGTCTAAAGGTATACGTGTATGACCATAATCGTGTTAAGTTTGGTACGCATAATTATATTTTTATAAAGAAAAAAATTATCTAGATGTGTATGTGTTTGGAGCCATTGCAACCTGAATGAAAACCTCCATTCGTTACGCTATAAGCCGGATCCATAAAAAGTAAGAGAATGCAAACTGACTCTAATCCTCTAGTATACAGAAGAATTGCTCCAGTATTTAGGTGCACGATATGAAAACATGGGAGGTCATGCAGTGATTTACTGCCCCAACACTCTTTCAATACAAATCAAATTATAGCGTGCCAAAACAGCAAGGTGTGGCATAATAGTCTGGGAAACCACTGGAAATTTTAATGTCCCCTTACAGTGATTGGGGAATTGCTATAAAAACGGTCCCCTAATATATTCTGCAAAAAGTTCCATAGTAAATATCCAGAACTGGATTTGGGTGACTGTGGTGACAATGACGGTGTACTTTTGTCTGTTTTCTGTCAGTCCATTATACTCCAGTACACTTTGTTCTCTATGTGAGGGTGACGTCTGGTGGTATCTGGCAATAATCCATGGAATTCTACTTGTAATGATGCCTTGTGTCCAGCAGAGAGCGCAGCCTATATGTTTCCATGAAAGTAACCCTATACAAGTTGGTAAAAGAAGAATTACCTGGATTCGGTATATTAGTCACTTTTTGGTTCTAGATTTCTCAGTTCATGGAGATCCCATCTGTTATGGGTGTGAAAGTTACAGGGAAACAGATCTAATAGTGATGATGTAATCACCATCAGTTTCACATCATGCATTTTCAGTACATTTTATTTTATTGACAATAATTGCATACTTATTTAATCTAGAATTTCAGGATGTGATGCGTTTACACCACAATTTTACTTTTCACTCTTGTTATTACTGTGTGGTTCAGATGTCTCCCAGCTTAATCATCCATTCTCCATAAATTCCAAATTCTCTTCTGAACCTCCCCAGTTTGTTACTCACCATGGCTTCCGTCTGCTTTTATCCATATTTACTCACAACCTCTTCCTGTCTGACATTCACACTTCTTTGAGGCTCAGTATGTGTTCAGTCTTACAATAGCAGTATAAGGGCAAGGCTTATAGGGGATCCCCACCAGGGCTGTGCCATTAGGAATCTGAGGGCAAGTGTCTAGGGCAGCAGGTTTTAGGGAGCAGCACTATAATGAGTATAGTTAGTTACCTCCACCCAGCCTGGTATGTATGAGTATAGGTATATATATATCTTTATTTTTTCTTATGAACGCAGTTTACAATACAATTTTTCCCTTAAGCATTATATCATTTATAAATGCAACACATTTACATTTCTGTTGAATATCTCGAAACAGTTACAATGCCATCTGCGGGTTTAAGAAATATGAGATGACAGGTTAACCCCCTAATTTATGTCTACATTAATTTAGGAATATATGTATTCTTAGTACATTCATGTATGACTGTATGTACTGAGTGTGCATGTGTGTTTGCTCGTATGTACTGAGTGTGTGCACATGTATGTGGTTAATGTTTGTGTTTGCTTGTATATAGTGATCCTACATAAATTTGTATATATGTACTGCAAACAACAGATTAGCAGAGTATGGACATCTTCCGTGTGCATTCCATATTTTTCTCATTCTTATCAATAGAATATATTATTCTTATCTCCAATATGGACTAGAATAGGGAGCATTCTGTTATTTATGGAACAGCCACATGGATCAACAAAAAGTTCGGATGTGTGCATAGCCCCATGACTGAGTCATTAGGCTATCCACAAAAATGCGAATAGCACACAGATGAAAGATATGGTTGTATGGCTGAGGATTAAAGTTGGTGTTTATGTGTAAATACACTCCTTAACATTTAAATGGCAACACCAAGAAAGTCGAGCCCTAAGGTTATGCAAATCGAAGGAACAGCAAGCGTAGCAAATATCTGCAAATTTTCAAGCACCTAGCTTCAATCTGTGAGATGTGGCAGGGGCATAAAAGCCAGAGTGAAAGCAAAGTTTTTTAGCCACGAGACCTCAAAAATCAAGTCATGTGGGATGAGTGTGCGATGCCTCCTGTTCGTCGACATGTCAGTTATCTCCACATTTCGCAAACAGAGGAATAGAATCCTTGAACTGAGAGACCTTGTTTTATCACTCCTGCAGAATGCTAAGCATCTAGGCCAAAATGGCAGCACTGTTCAACATTGCAGGTCCTGGTGGTTAGAAGAATAAAGACAAACTGGAATGACAACAAGAAGTCCACAGAGGAGAACCTCTGCACAGACAGATCCTCAGAATGATGCTTAGGCATTCTGTACTGCAAGTGAAATTGGATGTCACAAGGCCAGGGAGGCAAATAGTGTCCACACAAACCATCAGAAGGTGTTTACACCGACACTGACCTTTATCTACAGGTGATCCATTGACCTCCTGCCACTGCTCTTAAAGGAGATCTTAGTGCACAGCAATGGGGGGTGGCACAGCTCGGTGTTACATTATTTGGTTATGTAACCAGTGGTATGGTCATTTCTCCAGTGTCCCAGTTTTTCAACAGGACAATGTCAGGCCGCAACTTAATTATGCTACTGTGAGCAGCCTGTGATGTCATTGGTTGGCAACTGCAAATGAAGCTGCCAGCAGAGGATTGAAGTGGATTCAACGTGGTACAACATTCCTCAGACAACCATTCATAACCTCATTCATAGCATGCCAAGGCATGTAAGTGTGGGTATCTGCATGTGGCACTCATACTCCATACTGAATAAATTGAGATGTTTTCAACATTTTGTTTCCAATTTTCATGTGATTTACATAATTCCACTACTTTTCCTTCTTGGTTTTGCAGTTTCAATGTTGAGGAATTTATATGTAGTGCGTGTGCTTGCCTCTATTTTCAGCATGTACTGTATTTTCTTACCTTTAACATTACGCTACATATTGTATATACAGCATTGTATAATGCAATATCTGTTCATCATCATACATTTTCTGTAATTTCCCAACCTTATCCAATACTACTGAAAAAGAAGATTTGCTTTGTGTACTTCAACACTTTTCATTGTGCCTTTTTCACAGTGAATTTCCTGGTGACTCCCTTTATACACTGTGGTTGTTATAATGTATCCCCAGCAACCAGACTGTCAGACAGGTCTCTGTTCTTCAGCTACAAGATGTATTATACCTTTGCTGAAGTTTTTTCTAAAGACCTGGGTGACAATTATGTTGGAGCTGTAGTAGTGGCTATAATGGATAAATATTACACAGTGACTCGACCAGCAGAATAGTGAGTGCAGCTCTAGAGGATTTAGCAATACAGGATGTAACTCAGGATCAGTACAGGATCAATAATATAATGTATGTACACAGTTACTCCACCAGAAGATTAGTGAGTGCAGCTCTGGAGTATACAGCAATACAGGATGTAACTCAGGATCAGTACAGGATAAATAATATAATGTATGTACACAGTTACTCCACCAGGAGATTAGTGAGTGCAGCTCTGGAGTATACAGCAATACAGGATGTAACTCAGGATCAGTACAGGATAAATAATATAATGTATGTACACAATGACTCCACCAGAAGATTAGTGATTGCAGCTCTGGAGTATAATACAGAATATAACTCAGGCTTAGTAATGTATATAAGATGAATAATGTATGGCCACTTTAAAACGGAAGAAGCGGCACTCCACAGGACTTCAAGCAACAACTGTGGATTTATTCACCCCTTTAGGCTGGTGCATATTTGAAGCCTATGTGCTATGGTGCAGGCACTAGTAAACCACTTCATTTTCCATGTTTTATACCATAAGTAAGATGGTGCTGGTCATAAGTCAGGTATGCGTACGCAGGCGCCAACTTTTATCTGTAACCAGCAACCTCCTTATCCAGCTGTTTGCATAGACACATAACTGTGGTTCACCTGATTAAAGAGCTGTTTTTCTTTTCTTGTCCTGAGGCTCCATTCCCGAGTTGCAATACTTTTCCCCAATATGCAAATGAAGTGTTTGGTGCAATGAGGGCATCCACATTGTCTTCATTGCACCCAAGCTCCCTTCATTTCTGTGGCCAGCACCTCCCTTACTGCTTTGATTGACAGGGCCAGGCAGTGGCAAAGCAGTGAGGGAGCCGCTGGCTACAAAAAGTAGCAGATCTTGGGTGCAATGAGGGCAATGGTGATAACTTTTATGTACCAAACCATTTGCATCATAACTCAGGAATGAAGACACAGATCAACAAAAAACAAACAGTGCTATATGTGCTACAGCTATATGTCTATGCAAAAAGCTGCACGGAACAGACTCTAACTCTGCATTTCCCTTACTATTATGGCGCTAGGAGAATGATACCCTTAGGGCACACAAGCTGTGTTACCGGAGGACTTTCTCTTCTTCATGCCACAATTGGGATCCTACAAAATTGACTAGCGCCTATATGGCAGCCACTGACTTCCCAAGGAGTTGTCACAGCCACACAATTTTCCTTGTGAGAAAAGTACATTACAATTGTTTGTCATTGTTATTTTGTGCAAGCTGCCAGTTGGCGTGTTCATGTCTGGTATGGTATGATATATGTTTTTAATGGATATGATTTATTATCATGTACCCCCTTTCTTTCTTTATAGTATTACTAGCAGAAAGACCCGACTTCGCCTGGGTATATTTCATCTATTTCATTTAATGTTTCTGTGTGTCGTTGCAGAGAGAAAGTCAATGCAGCTGAAAGTCTCCTTCCCACCCATTCCTGTAGCTGACAGCAGTTGATTTTTGCCTTCATTTTTTCAATCCCCATTGGCTGCGGAGTGGGAGAGGGCGTGGCCTGACCGGGGGCGTGGTTTAGCGAGACTTTGGGGGGGGTTGGTTTTAAGTCCTTTTAGTGGAAGAAAACATCTTTATTACTACTGAACGGTAGTAGTCTAATATTAGTCTATTTAATCTAATGTTTCTGTGTGTTGTTGCAGAGAGAAACTCACCCTCCCACCCCTGCAGCTAACAGAAGTTTATTTTTACCTTCATTTTTTCAATCCCAATTGGCTGCAGAAAGGGAAGGGGGCGTGGCCTGACAGAGTCGGGGTGTGGCTTAGTGAAACCTGAAGCAGGTGTTGTAAGCCCGACATATTTATGATCATTTATAAGCGCTAAGAGCTTCCACTTTATATACTACATAGCAGTTATGCTTTTTTACTTCTTCATATGTTCATTTCATGTTCATTTTATGTGTCATGGCTTATCTAGTGCTGCTGCCATTTTCTGTTTAGTATTTAATTAGCCAGCAGGTAGCTTGCACGTGACTCTCACCTGTAGGAGGTGCTGTCCGTTTTTTGCAATTATGTATATATAGAGGAGGACTGGCCTCCTCTGGGAATTTAGCACTCCTGTTCACACTGGTGCAGCTTCTGACAAGTATGGTGTTCTCCTGATGTGGGCCTGCCAGTTTGTGTAGGATGCAGGTCAGTGTTAGGCCTCATTCAGACGACCGTATATTTGCGGGTCCGCATTATTGCGGACTCACAAATATACGGGGACCGCCCGGCGTGTGTTCCGCAGCGCTCGGAACACACGCTGTGCGGCCCCATTGAAAATGCCTATACTTGTCCGTGCATACGGACAAGTATAGGACATGTTCTATCTTTTTATGCGGAGCCGCGGCATGGAGCTGTCTCCGTGCCGCGGCTGTGCGCTCCCATAGTGGTGAATGGGGCTGCATGTATTCCGCAATTTTGCGGAATACATACGACCCCATTCATACGGTCGTGTGAATGGGGCCTTAGTGTAGGACTCATCCGATTGGAAGCCACCTTGATCGTTGGTGGATGAGCCCGACATATTTATGATCATTTATATGCGCTAAGAGCTTCCACTTTATATACTACATAGCAGTTATGCTTTTTTACTTCTTCATATGTTCATTTCATGTTCATTTTATGTGTCATGGCTTATCTAGTGCTGCTGCCATTTTCTGTTTAGTATTTAATTAGCCAGCAGGGAGCTTGCACCTGACTCTCACCTGTAGGAGGTGCTGTCCGTTTTTTGCAATTATGTAAATATAGAGGAGGACTGGCCTCCTCTGGGAATTTAGCACTCCTGTTCACACTGGTGCAGCTTCTGACCAGGTATGGTGTTCTCCTGATATGGGCCTGCCGGTTTGTGTAGGATGCAGGTCAGTGTTAGTGTAGGACTCATCCGATTGGAAGCCACCTTGATCGTTGGTGGATGAGCCCGACATATTTATGATCATTTATATGCGCTAAGAGCTTCCACTTTATATACTACATAGCAGTTATGCTTTTTTACTTCTTCATATGTTCATTTCATGTTCATTTTATGTGTCATGGCTTATCTAGTGCTGCTGCCATTTTCTGTTTAGTATAGTCTAAAATTAGTCTAAAACATAAGTTATATTTATGGTAACCGGAATACCCCTTTAACAGTATCATCCACAGCGCTCTGCCCCTTTAAAGCATTGAATAGAAATGACTGGATTGTTACCTGAGATCCTCAGCTGGCTGCTAATTACCTGGCTGTGTTGTTATGGAAACCTGCCCTCCCTGTGTGTGTCTGTGCAGAGAATGGCAGTTGGGGGTTTAAAACCAATGCTGTCAGGCTAATATTGGCTAATGCAGGTCATATTTTGGGAATATCTCGGGAACGTTATGTCCTAGAGCGATGAGACCTGGTCTAAAACCTTCCCGGGCACCTGATGTACCTGTGTGCCGAATTTGGTGAAAATCGGTCCAGTAGTTTGGTCGCACATAGAGGACAGACAGACAGACAGACGGACAGAAACTCATTTTTATAATATTAAGAGATTATCTAATGAACACTGTTTACATATATGGACCTGTAATGTATGTACAGTCAGAGTTGTATGCATTTTATTTGCACCTTTCACTTCATAAATGAATTATGAATTGTTAATATACACTTTATTTTGTACTACTGTATGATTAAAGGGCTTTCCAACCATTTTTAAGTGATGGCTTATCCTCAGGATAGGCCTTCAATAGGTGATCAACAGGGGTTTGACATCCCACCGGAAGTCAGTGCCAGAACTGCATTGCAACGTCAACATTGTAGTGGACAGTGCTTGTTAGCGCAGCGCTACTCCCAGTGACTGCAGTGACCAGTGTCATCCACTGTAATGTTGACTGTGCTCTGTACCTCCGGCACTGACGTCAAGTGATGGAGATACACAGCAAAGCTGATCGGATGGGGGTGTGGTGTGCTGGACCTCTGCTGAGCATCAAGTGATGGCCATCATATAAAAATGGCTGGACATCCCCTTTAATTACACAATGATCTATTTTATTATGAAATCATGTGATTAGAATTTTGGGTATATATATTATGGAGGTAGTTGTACAGTTTTTTTGGCTTAAAAATGGTTCCATTGAGGATAATACAGAAGTAATGTAATGTATGTACACAGTGACTTCACTAGCAGAATAGAGAGCACAGCTCTTGAGTATAATACAGGATGTAACTCAGGATCAGTACAGGATAAGTAATGTATATACACAGTGACTGCACCAGCAGACTACTGAGTACAGCTCTGGAGTATAATACATTATGTAATTCAGGATTAGTACAGGATAAGTAATGTATGTATACGCTGACTTCTTTAGCAGTGTAGTGAGTGCAGCTCTGGAGTACAACACAGGATATAACTCGGGATCAGCACATCATATGTAATGTAGGTACACAGTGTCTCCACCAGCAGAATAGTGAATGCTGCTCTGGAGTATGTAATACAGGCTCCAGTGTTTTTACATAGCTAAATTATGGATATAAACGGTTGTTAAAAGTTAAACCAGTGTGATAATTTGGTGCCAGTGTATACATAAGTGGTTATTATTATGTTTAGGCCACTGCTGCTGACCGAGTGATCATATTGTGTAGATAACACTTACTGGAGCTACTATGGCGTAGAATACTATGGTGAAATTGTGCTGATTCACGCATTACAGCGTCCCGTGCTCCTACTTCATAGTTATAACTTGTTTCCTGTGTACTATGTGCATTATGGCTGCCCACAATGATCATGACAGGGTCCTTGAATCTGATTAATTGATTACATTTCTTCTCTTTTCCATTTGTAATGATCAGTTTTTTATACTCTTGCGGTTCATTACAGTCTCCCACATTAGGCTATGTTGAGGCTTTTTTAACAAACAATATAAAAAGACATTGGGGAATAAAGTGCTTTGTGATTTCATCCAAGTCGATACAGATTCTGGCCACACATGTCTTCTGTGCGTGCTGTATTCATCCTGGGAACTTAGCTTTTTTTTCTTTTCTTTTTTCTTTTTGGGTGGGGGGTTGGATTTTGTTAATGGAACATCTGCAAAGAGTTTAGCATATTGTTCACTTGTTTCTCTCTATGCAGGGATTTAGCACAGAATATACAAAGATCCTGATTTGGTGCTGCCCTTTGCATATGCATATAACTGGGCATGGGGGCAAATATACTAGAACTGCGGTCTCTAAGATGAAGCTCATCAGCTCTTTTAAAACTAGAATTTCCTGCATGCTTTGAAGGTTGGAAACTATCAGTGTATGCTGGGCATTGTAAAAGGTTGCAGACTTTGCACTAAACCATCTTATAGCTGAGCCATCTTATCAGGTAGGCCTGTATCACAGGCTTTGTCATAGACGGCACATCTGTGATGCAGTTACTAGGGTCAAAGGCCCATGCAGCTGACCATGACACATGATGGGATATACAAATAACAGCCCACTGACTGCCCATGCGTGGGCAGATGGCCTGTAGGACAGGGGTTGACCAGTCACAAGACTTTGTTAACACTCACGGCTTCTCTGCTGCAGCAGCCAGTCCAGATATCACGAGTGTCTGCTCAGTCCAACATTGCCTTCACTAGCCATTTTCTTGTGTGTTTTGTTTTACCTTCTAGTCAGGTATTGATGAATTATTAGTAGCTTTCCTAAATAGGTAATAGTGTTGGAAAACATCCTCTAAGGCCTCTTTCACACGACAGTATTTTTTGCGGGCTCCAATCCACATTTTTTGCTGATAAAATGCGGACCCATAGAAATGAATTGTGTACTGTCCACATCCATATGTCCGTTCCGTAGCCCGCAAAAAAAAAAAATAGAACATGTCCTATTCTTGTCCATTTTGCGGACAAGGATAGGTATTGTTACAATGGATCCGCAAAAAAAAAACGGATGCCATACGGACGTCATCCGTTTTTTTTGCAGATCCGCAATTTGCGGACCACAAAACACAACGTTCGTGTGAAACTAGCCTAATTGACACCATTACAGAGCCTACAGGTTTGCCCATTTTAACCCACTTCTTACCGCTTTGTGTAAAGGTTTGTCTCCATGTCCTCATAGATTAGGCCCACACACAATGAGATGTGCTCTGTCTCTGCATAAATATACAGAAAGTTTAGTAGAACACTTGATTTGAGAGATGATGTCTCCTCTATTACAGCTATGCACAGCTGTTTTCTGTAGAAACAGAAAAAAATCCTGCAGATCATGCAACGTCTTTTAATTCTAGGAAGTCATGTATAATTGGGATCTGTGGGAGATACATGGTTCAGCAGTCTCCTATCTGGGATGGTTAGTGTTATGTATCCACATAGATATTATCTCAAAGAAAATTTGTTACATTCCTCCTAAACTACTTTAAGGGTATATTCACGTGCAGCAGTTGAGGTTCAGTCAAAACCATCAGTAAAAATGCAGACATTTTTGGCACGGGTTTTACACGTTAAATGTGTGAATTAAATGTTTTCCAATACAGTTTTCAACTGATTCTAGCCACATCGTAGACACTAAATATGAATATATTGACGTCAGGGCAATGTGGGAAATACAGCCTCCACCCCCCTCCCATTGTATGTGTGATTTCACACTGGAGGTAACTGGGAGCTGGTCGCTGTGTCTCGGACCTCATGCACCTATCTGTCATTACCTATACCATAGTAGGGATAGCGTTAGGTCCTGTGCCACTTGAGATACCTTGACGCGGTGCTCGGGCTTCGGTATGTCTTTGATATAAGGATATATTGGCGAAAGTCTCATTTTAACACCAGAGTGAGGGTACTTCAAGGTGGGGGTGGCCCATAGCAAAGATGGAGATGGGCTACTTTCTTGTAATGGTTAACACAACTGCTTTGACTCCAATACTGTGAAACCATTAAAAAATTGTATTAAAGGGGTTCTCCGGGAATTCAGAAAATCAAAATACGTAAATATTACTTTATTATAAATATATTCCCAAATACCTTTCATTAGTTATAATGGCTCGTTTTGTCTAGGGAGCAATGATTAGGAGAAACAAAATGGCCGCCGTCCTATCAGTCCACACAAAACCTGTCCTAATCACACAGGAGGACAAGTTACTTTACAACACTGAGGTAAAGAGCTGCCACATCCTCCTCTCTGCTCTGCTTGTCTGGGATTATGATCCTAAATACAGTTTAATTTGATATTTAGCTGAATCTTTGTGGGAATGGAGTTCATCAAGAGACATGAAGTACAGAGAGGACGGACAGGACAGACTGTGGTAATGGAGACTGCATACAAGAGCTGCTGCTCATTAGCCACATCTGCTCATGAACTCTATAACTACAGAGATTCAGCTAAAGATGTTATCTGTATTCAGGATAATAATCCCTGACAAGTGGGAGAGGAGGATGAGGCAGCTCTTTTACCTCAGTGTTGTAAGGAAACTTGTCCTCCTGTGTGATTAGGACAGGTTTTGTGTGGACTGATAGGATGGCGGCCATTTTGTTTCTCCTAATCATTGCTCCCCAGACAAAACGAGCCATTATAACTAATTAAAGGTATTTCGGAATATATTTATAATGAAGTAATATTTAAGTATTTTCATTTTCTTAATTCCCGGAGAACCCCTTTAATGGCCACATGGTTTTTTGGATAAAACTGCTGTTTTACAGCCAAAACAGGGATGTGCTGCTGGCAATGGCAAACAATGAAACGTATGAGGGATGAATGATCATAGTGCCGATTGTTGATCCCCATGCAGCAGTGATGATTGCAGCATGTGAAACAAATGTATTGGCCTATGTATATAGGCCCTAATGCATGCAAAATCTGACTATACAAGTTTTGTTTGTAGACTGTAACCATGAGGACTGGTAGGATATACAGTATTTCATCAAGACTGTTCGCCAGACTGCTTCATTTTTTTATTTTTGTCGCATTTAAAAAAATGTGTTGTGAAAATGCACTCATCGTTTAAAAGATGTTTCCTTATTGTCACCTGGTAATATTACTGTAATAGATTTACCATATGTTTCCTGTGAATTACCTATGCTTTTTGCTATGATAGGAACAATTTTTCCAAGGAAATATTATGCCATTTGTAGATGTTTCTGTAGCAGGTCAGTCTGTGATTAGATGATGATGCCACAGGGTGAGGGCAGTGAGATCACACCCACTATATAGCAGATTAGTCTGTAATTGGATGATGATGCCACAGGGTAACGGTAGTGAGGTCACACACTCTATAAAGCAGATCTGTTTGTGATTGGATGATGCTGTAGGGTGAGGGCAGTGACGTCTCATACACTATATAGTAGATTAGTCTGTAATTGGATGATGATGCCTCAGGGTAACGGCAGTGAGGTCACACACTCTATATAGCAGATCAGTCTGTGATTGGATGATGATGCCATAAGTTGAGGGCAGTGAGATCACACAGGCTATAAAACAGGTCAGTCTGTGACTGGATGATGATGTCACAAGGTGCGGGCAGTGAGATCACACAGGCTATAAAACAGGTCAGTCTGTGACTGGATGATGATGTCACAAGGTGAGGGCAGTGAGATCACACAGGCTATAAAGCAGGTCAGTCTGTGACTGGATGATGATGTCACAAGGTGAGGGCAGTGAGATCACACAGGCTATAAAACAGGTCAGTCTGTGACTGGATGATGATGTCACAAGGTGAGGGCAGTGAGATCGCACAGGCTATAAAGCAGGTCAGTCTGTGACTGGATGATGCTGTCACAAGGTGAGGGCAGTGAGATCGCACAGGCTATAAAACAGGTCAGTCTGTGACTGGATGATGATGTCACAAGGTGAGGGCAGTGAGATCACACAGGCTATAAAGCAGGTCAGTCTGTGACTGGATGATGATGTCACAAAGTGAGGACAGTGAGGAAGTCGCACAATCTATAACATCAAGCCAGTCTATGATTGAATGATGAAGTCAAAGTGAGGTCACATTGTCCATGTAGTGTCAGTTCTACCTGCTATAGGAATGTGATGTCACAGGGGGAGGGCAGTGAGATCACAAGTGTGTGTGTTTTAACTGACCTCTATTGATTTTTGCCCCAAACATTTGTCAGGACTGTCGGCATATGCCAGGTGGGGAGTGTCGTTATTTTCTGCGTCATTTTAATTATTATTAGTCTGAACGGTGCCCCCATCCATAAAATGGCTACTGGTTGAGGGACAGTGGTCCAGTTTTACTAATGAGTCTGTGTCAAAAATCTTTCTAAAAAAGTTGTTGCATCTAAGGTTTCTACACTTTTTTTCCGACATGCTCGTGGACATTTTGCACCAAAGTTGTGCCATTTTGCACCAAAATTGCATCACAATTCTGGTGTAAAAATCCGTCTTAAAATAAACCAAGCAATAGTTGGTATAAAACAGTGATGGCTTACCGCCGGCACTCCAGCTGTGGTGAAACTACGACTCCCAGGATGCGCCATTCATTTCTATGGAGTTCTGAGAACAGCCAAGCAAGTGTACATCTTGGGAGTTGTAGTTTAACCACAGCTGGAGTGTTGGAGGTTAGTCATCACAGGTATAGAGGCAGAGAAAGTGTATATCCTTGCACCAGATTTCTCCTCCAGCCTGAGCCCCTGTGATAAATCTAGTGGAGGTTTAGACTGCCTGTCTAAGCTTAGGCCATCTTTAGGATTAATAAATTTGGGTCTGTGTTTTGGTGGAGGAGGTTGAATGACAGCTTCACATGCCCTTCCATCTGCAGTCAACGTATGGAGTGCTGTCCAGATGGAACGGAAGGTTGGGGATTGAAACCATTTCAGAACATCAATTAGGCTGTTGTCCAGGATCTTGACCTCATCCAAGCAGAAGTTAACAGACAGGGACGGGATTCTGTAGTAACATTTATTTTTTGCACTTGGGATGAAACCATCCTGTGCAGCTGAATGCACCTTGGCCAAGCCTAGCGTACTTGTGGCAAAATAGTGCACCTATTGCCCACCACAGGTGGACGGAGCTTGGCCGTATGTACTCAGCAGCACCATGTGGTTTTATCCTTGCACAAATACATGTATACAGTACTATCATAATTACTAGTTCAAGTTGGATTTTCAGCTTCTGAGTGTAAATGAGAATGTTCCTATTCATTGACAGCAAGTAAAGATTTTAATTATCCTGAGGAGTTGATACAGAAACCATATTGAGAAGTTGCAGACTGTTGTCATACAGTAATTACTCTTCACAGAGGATGGAAGATCTCTGTGAATTACTGTATAGTATAAATTAACCTCTTAATAAGCAGTTGGGGTAAAGTGGGTGCTGAGTCAGAGAGAAGTTTGGACAAGCAGAGAAGGAGAGCTTTTCTTCATTACCATAGGTAGCTTGTATCCTGCACTGGCTGGTACATGGGCTGCTGACTCCTTTACAAACCTGCATCGTCCTCATTTACCGACTGTGGAGGAGTGTGATGCTGGACAGACAGGCTGCCTGCTTGCCGGAATGAGTCATGTACAACTTGCGTTCCCTTCCCGTAAATTTCCACAATCCGAGCCAGCTGACTGTCTTTGCAAATATGCTGCCTCACCATACAAAATGCTGAACAACGCAAAAACTAGATTCTTCACCAATGTGTACACTGCACAAGTTCCACTTCCCTAGGCTGAGCGCCGCATCTTAGAGGAGGATAATATGTTCATGTAAGATGTGAGGCCTAGTCTCATAACATTTAGTCCCAATAAACCTCTATACATTTGATAATTTTGAACTTATCCGGTCCCATTGATGATGGAGAAATCAAGTAGTTGTATTGTATAATTGAAATATTCAACATTATAACATACTTTATATTTCATCATAACTACTTGCTATCAGTGAATGGAACCATTCTTGTTTTATTTCAGTCTGAAATCATACTTCTGACATTATCCTGACATCCTACTTCTTACATCTGAGAATTTTCTTCTAGTGTTGAGTGAAGCATTCAATGTGGATTTGGTCCAAAGTTTACGAAAACTTCGAATCCAAACTTGTGCTTCGTGGTAGCGAATCAGTTTCTCCTAAAATGGTGGCTGTACGTATTACAAAGTGAAAGTAAGAAGCCCGGGAACAAGAGATCACCCATAATGCTGTGCAGCCAGCCAGTCCGCAGTTAGCCATCTCCTGTGATGTCACAGCTCTATACAACCCTCAACCTTGTGTGGTCTCCACCATTGTCCTGTGAGCTGAGCATAGGGAGAGACGGGACAAGTGCTCATGCTCTAGAGACAGTGTTGCTGCAAACAGTTTTAAAGAACAATATTGGAGATGGAGAGTGCAGGGAGAGTGTACCAACATTCAGAGTTAATCCGTTATTTTAATGATACAGTAAGTGTGCCTCAGTATTAAAGGCAGGCGTAATATGTAATATGGTTACCGATAATGGGCAGATTGGCCATAGACTTTACAGGGAAATTTTCTGGTGGGCCGATGCCCAAGGGGCCGCCAGAGCCCTCCTCATGGTCGGCCTGTGGAAGTTTTTGGGGATGTATTTTGTGCTGATGGCAGTATTGTGTGATGGACTGTGGTATTTGGCTCTGTTGGGGTGGTATAATGTGCCACAATATGGTATTGCTGGCCTTGCCTTCGATCAATTTGGACCCAGCTACAAAATGGGGCCAATTTTAGTATTTTTTCAGGGCCACTTTAAGTTCTCAGTCTGCCCCTGTGTGTCAGGGAGGGCTGACCCATTTCCCTGCATGGCGCACGTCTTCAATCTCGTTGTCACCGGGTTCCTCAAGCTCAAGTCTTCCACTGAACTGCAAGAGTTGACAAAATGTCCAGAAAACTGTGCAAGCACTTCAAGCACTCCTACCGTGCGAAACATCCTCTCTTTTAGCTACAAAGGAAAAATGCTTTTCCCCAACATCACCTGATATTTGATGTTTCCACCCGTTGGAACTCCATGCTCTATATGTTAGACCACCTGTACAAGCAGACGGACAGGTCTAATCCCCTGTGTAACTTCCATGTTAGCCATGCGAGGAGGAGGACATAAATGTCCAGGAATTTTATACACAACTAGGTGGTTTATCTGCCCAAGCAACAGGAGAGGAGCTGGAGGGCATCGACGCAGATGACCTCGACAGACCGTTGCAGTATGCAGTGGAGATGGAGGCCCTCCGAGTCCCTTGCGCAAATGGTTAGATGCATGCTGTCATGTTTGTGTCTATTGACAGGCGCATTGTCAAGATATAGCAGAGGAATGACTACTAGCTATCTACATTGTTAGACCCTCGCCATGACTGGTGTGGGGGGCAGGAGCAGCATCATCTTCATAAGCAGCAACTTAAGTCTGGAGTCTCTGACGAGCAGTTTTCTTCAGCTGCTTTCTGCAGCAGCGCCTCAACCAACAGGTGGTGGAATACTTGGACTGCACCCTGTCACCCATGATCCAAGATCCCCTGGACTACTGGGCATGCAAACTTGAAGTGTGGCCACAACTGGCCGAGTTTGCCATGTGCATGCTTGCATGCCTGGCCAGTAGTGTGGCATCAGAACATGTGTTCAGTGTTGCGGGGGGCATAGTTACCCCTAAGAGAACTCGCCTTTCCTCCCAAAATGTCGAGAGACTAACCTTCATAAAGATGAATCAGGCGTGGATCAACCAGGATTTCCAGACACCGGTACCTGATGCAACAGAATAGATCATTTTTCCACTAATGACCATACTGCAGTGTGCTGGCACACTGGAATATTGTGCAAAATGGGATGTTACTTCTGGCCCATGTTGCTGCCACCATTCTGATGCTGCCACCATTCTGATGCTGCCATCCACCTGCTGACTCTAATGTCATTCCTACAGTGGGGCTTCTTGGCCTGCTGATATGTACATGTTACATTTTTAAAAGAATATGCATGCCACTGGCCGTTGCATTTGTCACTGATGCTGCCCACTCTGTCATAGGGCCACTATTGTGCCCTTTTGGCTGTGTTCACATCACTGTTCATTTTTCTTTTCTTCTATTCCAACATTACAGGAAAAAAAGGATCCTGTATTTTGAGCATCCATAAGGCTTATTTCAGACGGTCAGTATTTGTAAGGAAAAGCAGGAGTGGGTCCAAAATATAGAAGAGATGATGATTTTTCCATTACATTTCATTTCTGTTTTGGACTCAGTCCTGGTTTTCGCTTACAAATAAACAAAATAGTGACCGTGTGATAGAGGCCTTACAGATACTCAAAATACAGGATTCTTTTTTAATTTTTCAGTTCTTCTGACGGATCAGAAGGATGGAAAAATAAACAATGATTTGAGCACAGCCTAACTGCCGCTGCTGCTGTCCCCCACCCACTCTGTCATGGGGCCACTACTGTCACTGTTACTACCACTTCTGCCACCCTCCCCACTCTGTCATGGGGCGACTATTTGAATCTTGGTGTACTGCAAGGTTAAGTCCACAGCGATAAATTAGACCTGCGGTAACATTGACCTGTAAAGCCTCATTCACACGTGTGAGTTTTTTACGGACATGTGCTGTACGTGTTCTCTACGGACAGCATACGTCCCCATTCATTTTACTGTGTGTATTCAGACACCAGTGCTTTAGTCCGTGGGTCAGTGTTTTTAGCACGGATGCATGTTCTATTTTGTCCGTGTTCACGGATCCATCACGTCCATTATAGTCTATGGGTCCTTGAAAACCACGGATGCAACACTGATGCCATGTGTTTGGACTGCCACAACATGGACTAAAAGAACCTTTTTTTTCACCACTACTTTGTTGGCGCTGCTTCCATTTCTTTATTTTGTTCCACTAAGGAGCCATTTAGACACAGATCGTGCAGGGGCACGCACTGTTTGTTTTTGCTTTACTGAAGGGTGCTGTATGTATTTCATTTTCTTTAGCAGAAGGGATTAGCTATGAATCTTGGTGCACACTGTTACTGCCACTGCTGCCGACTACTTAAATCTTGTTACACTGCACAGTTATGTGCACATCAGGGTTGCTAACCGTCCAGACATTTCTGCACAGTCCGTAAAAATAGACAACTTTTTTTCCTGTGTCCGTGAAAAACAAAATAGATGTGTCTGTTATTTTATTTTAGTCTGGAGGTTCTTGACTACATTATATAGATGGTAATCATCTTTTTACAGCTCACAGTATACTGAGCTATATCCATGTATTACTTATAAATAATCTTTATAATTCTTTATAATGGTTTTCCAGTTTTTCCGTAAAAAATGTTGGCTGTCTGTGATTTTGGGATAAATTGTCCAGAAAAAAGAAAAATTCGGGTTGATAACCCTGGTACACAGTGATTAATTAGACCCGCCTGTAATATTTACGGCACAGTAACTACAGCTATGGCCGGGTTCAGTTTCCATTCTCCTCTGTTATAAGAGCAGAACAAAGAAAATAACTGAACAGCTGGAGCCATCAAATGGCGGTAAAAGACGGCTACTGACTGACCCCATTAATGAATATTATTATTGGGGGAAAAAAATTCTGGCCTGCGCCAAATTTTGTATGGCGTCTAACAGAACGGATTAGCTATGAATGTTGGTGTACTGCACTCTGATGTACACGGTGATACACTTTCCCTGCACTGTCCTTACAGTTTAACTTCCAAGCCTTCACACTGAGATTGAGCCACCAAGTGAGAAGAATATATATAATATTCCCCTGCAGGCACACGTGAGCCATTTACAATTTTAATGTGTACATTTAATATTTTTTCAGTCCGTTTTTAACCCCCTAGTGACCATGGATCCCCCGTGCAGCGGGCAGTGAAGGCTCCTGCTCTAACAGCCCAGACTGGCAGGAGTGCCGATCCGGGCTATTAAACCCTTTACACGTGGCGGGCAATGGCGCCCGCCACATGTAAAATGGTAACAGGAGTGGACTCCCTCTGTCTCCCATCAGCACCTACAACTGTGATCGTGGGGTGCCGATGTGTGTAAAGGCTGGCTGGGGTCTGGTATAAGCCCCAGGCCAGCCTTCAGTATTTTCCAGCAGGCTGTGCCTCCCTGGAGCAGTCAGTAAAAATGCAATGCACTATAGGGATAGTGTATTTTAAACGTAATCAAAATGTTGTCTGTCATAGTCCCCTTGTGGGAATATTAAGTGGTAAAAAAAATATATATGTTTTTTTCCACTGAAAATGCGCTTTTTTTGAAATTGCAAAAAAATCTTCCCCACATGCTTGGTATTGCGGCGCCTCAAACAACCCGCAGTACATAAATATCATGTAAATTATCCCCTATAGTGAATGCAGTAAAACATTTTTTTTAAATGACAGAATTGCTGATTTTCTTCCTTTAAAAAAAAAGGGTTTTTTTTGCACAAAAGTAGTAAAACATAAAAAAAAAACCTATATGTATTTGGTATTGCTGTAATCGTACTAAGGGGCCGTTCAGACAGCCGTGGTGTTGCGGATCAGCAAAACCACGGATGACGACCAGTGTGTGTTCCACAATTTGCGGAACACACATGGCCGACACCTCATACAAAATGCCTATTCTTGTCCACTCTTGTGGACAATAATAGGACATGTTCTATATTTTTTCGCGGAGCTGCGGCTTGGCGAGATCAAATGCCGCACATTGAAATGAATGGGGCCGCATCTATTCCATTAGTGTGAATGGGCCCTAACCCAGACAATAAAGATATTATGTTATTTATATCGAAAAATGAATGTCTTAAATTTATAACGTAAAAACTCAGTGGCAGTATTGCTGTTTTTCCCATCTCCCTCCCAGAAAGAGTTAATGAAAGTTAATGCGAACCCCAAAATGTTGCCATTAAAAACTACAACTTGTATGGAAAAAAATAGGCCCTCATACAGTTATATAGACGGAAAAATAAAAAAGTTATAGCTCTTGGACGAAGAAAAAAAGGAAGAAAAACGCTTAGTCGGTAAGGCCCAAAACAGCCTGATCACTAAGGGGTTCATTGTTTGTATTTTTTACAGAGCATATTAACCCCTGAAAAAGGACCTGTCTCCGCTCCTGACATGCCAGTTTTAATAGCTACATGTGTTCCCCACATAACAATTCTGGAGCATCTACTCTTATGGCTCTATGTCGTGTCAATTTATTATTTCTACTAGAAGTTATGAATGAATTGCTAGCGGTCTGCAGTAAGGGTTCAGAGGGTGGTAACCAGTTGGGAGTGTGTTCCTGCACTGACTGAAAATGGCAGCACTGATTGGATAGAGTGAGTCTGTGCAGGCAGACACCCCCAACTGGTAACACCCCTCTGTACCCTTACTGCAGTCTGCTAGCAATTCATTTATAACTTCTAGGAGAAATAATAAAGGAATGGTACAACATACAGACATAAGAATCGATGCTCCAGAATTGTTATTACATGGGGAATGCATGAAGCTATTAAAACAGGCATGTCAGGAGTGGTGAAAGGTCCTTTTTAAGTACCGGGCCCATTTTTTATCTAGGATTTTTTGTTTTTCCACGGAAGCCATGGGAAGCTTCAGAAGCATTCAGGCTGCCATGCAACCAATCGGAGCCCCGCAATTTCACTGTAGGGGCTCCGATCTGAAGACAGAGGGAGCCGCATCCCTCTGCCTTACCTCACAGATGCCGCGATCAGTGTTGATTGCGGCATCTAAGGGGTTAAATGATCATACAGCAGACACCCGGCGGAAATGATGGAGAACAGCAATCCCGCTGAACCCCATAATTTAACCACTCAAATGCCACAATCAACACTGATTGCAGCATCTGTGAAGTAAGGCAGAGGGATGCAGCTCCCTCTCTGCCTTCCGATCTGAGCCCCCACAGTGAAATCATGGGGCTCCGATTAGTTGCATGGCAGCAAGGATGCTTCTGAAGCTTCTCATGACTGGAAGCCTCCCTGCTGCACTGTGCATGAGGCACCCGCCGTGTATGGAGTGGACACACTGCAACAGCCCACTCGATAAATTCCCTCAGCCACTGTGACATACGGGTATACCTGATTTATAGCCATTCTTGGCAAATTAATTTGTTACAAATCAAATTTCTTGCGAAACTTTGTCGAATCGCCCAAATCTAATTTTTCCAAACTTCACCGATCTCTATTTTCTACTGTTGTAGTCAGTGTAGACAAATTGGTGTCAGCTAAATAGCCTTGAATCCAGGCTGACACATTACCTGCACTGATACACTGTAACAAACTATGAGAACAGGAGAGGGAGATGTGTGTTGTTGATCTGACAGAGAAAATAAAGAGCATGTGAGTTCTATAAAATGTGACCACAGACCCACATTATGTGGAAAAGGAGGGTCTTCTATGAATTAGAAGCCATTAAAGAACACAACACTGACGTCAAATGAGCTGAAAATACATACATTTCTGTGAATTTATGTTTGTGCCTCACCACTGGTGTCATTCACAAAAGTGGAGTCCTATTTGGTGGAGCCTCAAAAACCCAAGTGTATATAGCTGCAGATTCAGCTGCTTGAGTACAGACCCAGGAAACCGCTGAACTGTGTTCCTCTCATGTGTGAAAGTGGGTGATGTCACAGAAACCTCTGCAGCGCTCTGAGTTCACTGTTCTTAGTGCTCAGTACAGAGTGTGACCCTGAGAGCAACAAGATGGCACTGTATAGATTCTACATTTATTATGGCTCATACACACGACTGTATCCATTTTGCGGTCCGCAAATTGTGGATCCGCAAAACATGCATCCCAGCAAGTGCATTTTTTTCACACTTCCCTAAATGTCCTCTCCTTGTCCACAAAATGGCCAAGAATAGAACATTTCATGTTTTTTTCTGGGGACGCAGAATAGACGTGCGGATGCCGACAACACACAGTGTGCTGTCCGCATCTTTTGAGGCCCCATTTAAATGAATGGGTCAAAAAATGCCGATCAGATGCGAACAGAAACTACAGATGTGTGCATGAGCCCTTAAACTGTATACAATGTAGAAACAAAGTGCTTAAAAGGTTTTCCAGGGACTGTAATATCAATGAACTATCCTCAAGATACAGTGGGGAAACAAAGTATTTAGTCAGCCACCAATTGTGCAAGTTCTCCCACTTAAAAAGATGAGAGAGGCCTGTAATTGACAACATAGGTAGACCTCAACTATGAGAGACAAAATGAGAAAACAAATCCAGAAAATCACATTGTCTGATATTTAAAGAATTTATTTGCAAATTATGGTGGAAAATAAGTATTTGGTCACCTACAAACAAGCAAAATTTCTGGCTCTCACAGACGTGTAACTTCTTCTTTAAGAGGCTCTTCTGTCCTCCACTCATTACCTGTAGTAATGGCACCTGTTTGAACTTATTATCAGTATAAAAGACACCTGTCCACAATCTCAAACAGTCACACTCCAAACTCCACTATGGTGAAGACCAAAGAGCTGTCGAAGGACACCAGAAACAAAATTGTAGACCTGCACCAGGCTGAGAAGACTGAATCTGCAATAGGTAAGCAGCTTGGTGTGAAGAAATCAACTGTGGGAGCAATAATTAGAAAATGGAAGACACACAAGACCACTGATAATCTCCCTTGATCAGGGTCTCCACGCAAAATCTCACCCCGTGGGGTCAAAATGATCACAAGAACTCTGAGCAAAAATCTCAGAACCACACAGGGGGGCCTAGTGAATGACCTGCAGAAAGCTGGGACCAATGTAACCAAGGCTACCGTCAGTAACACACTACACCGCCAGGGACTCAGATCCTGCAGTGCCAGACGTGTCCCCCTGTTTAGGCCAGTACATATCCGGGCCCGTCTGAAGTTTGCTAGACAGCATTTGTATGTTCCAGAAGAGTATTGGAAGAATGTCATATGGCCAATTGAAACCAAAGTAGAACTGTTTGGTAGAAACACAACTCGTCGTGTTTGGAGGAGAGTGAATGCTGAGTTGAATCCAAAGAACACCATATCTATTGTGAAGCATGGGGGTGGCAACATCATGCTTTGGGGCTGTTTCTCTGCAAAGGGACCAGGACGACTGATCCGTGTACATGAAAAAATGAATGGGGCCATGTATTGTGAGATTTTGAGTGCAAATCTCCTTCCATCAGCAAGGGCATTGAAGATAAAACGTGGCTGGGTCTTTCAGCATGACAATTATCCCAAGCACACCGCCATGGCAACGAAGGAGTGGCTTCGTAAGAAGGTCCTGAAGTGGCCTAGCCAGTCTCCAGATCTCAACCCCATAGAAAACCTTTGGAGGGAGTTGAAAGTCCATGTTGCCCAGCGACAGCCCCAAAACATCACTACTCTAGAGGAGATCTGCATGGAGGAATGGGCCAACATACCAGCAACAGTGTGTGCCAACCTTGTGAAGACTTACAGAAAATGTTTGACCTCTGTCATTGCCAACAAAGGATATATAACAAAGTATTGAGATGAACTTTTGTTATTGACCAAATACTTATTTTCCACCATAATTTGCAAATAAATTCTTTAAAAATCAGACAATCTGATTTTCTGGATTTGTTTTCTCATTTTGTCTCTCATAGTTGAGGTCTACCTATTATGTCAATTACAGGCCTCTCTCATCTTTTTAAGTGGGAGAAGTTGCACAATTGGTGGCTGACTAAATACTTTTTTTCCCCACTGTAGATCATATCAGATGGTAGGGTCCAACTCCTGGCAATCCCACCACTCAGCTGTTGCAATGGGCTAATGCACTCTGGAACCAGACAAGGAGCCATATTCTGGGTAGTAGCCATGAATGGTAGTACAGCACTGCTCCCGTGCACTGATTGGTGGGAGTGTCAGGAGTTGGACCCTCACTGATCAGGTGAAGGTCTGAAGGATAGACCTTCAATATTACAGTCCTAGAGAGCATCTTTAATAAGGATCAGTAACGCTTCATGATGGGGGATGTAGCTGATAGTATCACGCATGAGAGATTTAGATACAGTGGTTTAGCAGACAGTATCACACATGATAGCCATCGATACAGTAGACTGCTATCACATATCATTAGGCTAGGGCTACACAGCAACATCTGTCACGTGACAAAAACGGTACAATTACACTGTGACATGTTTAGTGTGACTATATGTTGCAGTAATGTCATGCAACATTTTTTGTAATGATAGTCAATGGTGTCGCACTGTGACATACTGCAACATGACAGTCATACCAAAATCCAACTTTGACTCAGCAGTCGCACAAAAATCCACCACAGTCACAGTGTGACACCATTGACTGTAATTACAAATAATGACAAATAGTCGCGCAACAAATGTCGTTGTGCAGCCCTAGGCTTAGACACTGGTTTTGCAGATAGTATACCAGGAGAGTGGCTCATCAGACAGTATCACACATGGTATATACAGTGGCTGAGCAGACGGTGTCACACACAATGGGCATTAATACACAGCTATTACATATGATAGGATTAGACACAGTGGGTCGGCAGACAATATTGCACATGTTAGAATTGTTAGTGGCTCATCTGAGAGTATCACACATGATAGGGTTAGATACACTGTCCATGCAGATTACTTGAAAACTTTGGTCAGTGTGACATAATTAGTTCAGATTTCTGCTCTCCTCTGATGTGGAACAATTCAGGGGTCCTTTCGTATCATCAGGAAGGCGCTCAGCTGCTGCGGTTAGTGAATGGCGCACACTGCTAAAAGTTTATTTTGTAAACAGCGACCACGAGTGGCATCACAGTCCTCGCTGCAGACAGTCATGTTTACCTCTCCTCCTGCCTCATAGTCTCAATTAATGACGGAAGAGAAAAAACCACATTGGTATCTCTGTAGCGAAAGCTGGATGTGGTTAACAGTTATTTTTATTCCTGTTTTGTTACTCTGCAGCTATAAGTGGCTAAATATCAGTCAAAAGAAGAGGTTGGTGGGTCATAAGGAAAGCAGGGATGTCCTGTTCTCCATAGCGGCACCAAAAGTGGCTATCCATAGATCGTGTGGAACTACAGGTCCCAGATGTTCCTGTCTGCATGTGGATATAATGTCCTGCTTGATAGTAGTTTGTAAAGACATGTATAAAGTTCTTTAGGGTGTAGTCACATTTTCCCAAGTTTTTGGAGGCTGTCAGATATTACATTCTAGCGTAGAAGCCTCCCTTAGGTTATTAAATTAGGTTTAAAAATTGCCCCCTCTATCAAAAACCCAAAATTATACTCAAATATCATCTCTAACTATTTGAGCTTGGAAGGCTTTCTTCGATGTGGTAGGTGCTATAACTGTAAAATCACATTTCCAAAAAAGACCATTAAAGTCTGTTCTGCACAGAATTAATTTCAATGGGACATCAAAGATCCTTTGACGTGTAATTCTCAGGGTTACACAGCATTTGAATGCTGTGTAACCCTGAGAGTCCTGGAATCTGTTGTATTACACTGACATAACGCTGTGTGATCCTATGAGAGGAGTGGAGGCCAGAACGGCAACTCTCATTGACACACGCTGTGAGTTTATCACATTCAACTCTCTGGTGTGTCTGGCCTTAAAGACAAACATAATACAGCACCACATACCTCTTGCATCCAGATATTCTCTTTCTTCATCTTCTCCATTCGGACCACACCAACATGATGATTTCGTTCAGCCATGTCTCTTTTCATGTTCGTGCCCTAAAAAATAACCAAGTAAATAGACACTAATAGTGTACACATAATGTCCCCCAAAATTATTGTGCTAAGCTGATACTGTGCCAGGGTACCCCCACAGTAATAGTGCCCCCAAAAGTCCCACCAATAGTAATAATTATCTATCAGGGTGCACTTAGTGTTAAAAATTCCCCCAGTATTAATTATGCCCCCATTGTGCCCATACTAATAATCATGTTCCCCATCGTTATGTCCCCCCATAATAATTCTCCTTATAATGTGCGCCAGCACAAAAAGTACCTCCTTATAATGTGCCCAGTGCAAAAAAATGCCCCTTTACAATGTGCACCAACCTTTAAAATATCAGCCAGTGCAAAAAATGCTCCCTCTTAGTGGCCCTAGTAAAGTCAATATCCCCCTTGTGTATCAGCCCCTATTCAGTGTCCCCAGTAGATGCCCCCATAGTGCTATCCCCCACAATGTCCTCATGCTGCCCCCAGTAGATGGCCCTATAGTGGCCTCCCCTTCCCCTCCCTTGGTAGATGACCCCATAGTTCCCCAGTAGAGGCCCCCACATCATAGTGTAAAATAAAAAAATAATAAACGCAGATACTTACCTCCGCTGTCAGCGATGTCACGCAGGCCTCTTCCGGGCCTGTTTCCTGAGCTGTACTCTACCTGGCTCAAACGGTGCAATGATGATTACGTCACCGCACCTCCTGTGCCAGCCTCTGACTGGGCCTGGAGCCCACCCCGTGCCCTTCACCCTTCACCGACGAGGGATCAGAATCAGGCTGTTATCCAGCACTCTGATGCCTCCTCAAGGGGAGCCCCTATGAGACACATAAGAATATGGCATATAATAAGGGAGGAATTATATATAAAACCATTAATCGATGCTGCATTGCAATTATATATTTATATATATTCCTGAGTGTAATTCACTTATCTTATATTCTATTGGAATATTCTTTATCCACATGATGATAAGATTTAAGAGAGCAATGAAAATGATTTAATTCATGTTTAAATGAAGTATAAGAAATACTATGTTACATATCATGCACATGATGAGAACTAAAGGTATGTAAGAGAACATTAAAAAGCAATTTAAAAATATAAAAATGCATTTATAACAAAAATTATAACAATTTACATTGGGACAAACCTATTGCTGTGCTGGTTTTGGGTGGTCAGATTACGCTACTATATGTAGCCACCATCTTTATTTATCTTTCAATGTTGCGACATTATGTAGCAATGCAGTTACAAGCAGCGACATATAAAGATACATCCGGTCAATAACATAGTTTATGAGCAAAAGTATTTCCAATAGGAGTGATTTTTCGGTCTGGAGGGTGATCAGAAACATTCATGTCCACAAGGGACAAGTTTATACATTAATATTGTTTATTTTTATCTTTTATTGTTTCTAATAATTCAATATACAGCAAGGGTCCTGCTGTTATGTATTGTATTGTATTGTATTGTATTGTATTGTATGTTATTGATCATATTTTATTAAATGTTTGCTATAACTTGTACTTTGGAGCCAAGTGATTACAGGTGGGAGTGTGCATATCACTAAAATACAAATTAATTTATATGTACCCAAAAAAAAAGAAATTTCTCTCATAAAACTAAGCCTTATACTGCCATGTCAATGAAGAAAGAGACAATAAGTTATGGCTGCTTAAACATGGAGGGGCAAAAACTGGAAATAAAATAGCTAGTTCAGACCCTGAACTCCAGACTCTGGGAACAGGTGTATTCCAAATGGAGTATAGATAGAGCTCAACACAACAAATCCTGACTTTGAAGGCCAGCTCCTAATATATCCGCCGAGCCGGTTCAGTTCCCCTCTTGTGTGGAGTAAAAAACACCAGGAAGGAACTGATCGTATAGTTGTATATGGCATTGTTCATATTCATCTGGCGCATCACTGCATGCAGCATTTTCCTGTCTGGAACTATCAGTTTATAGATGCCAGATTTCTGCACTGTAGTGCTGTGCACATATATCAGTTGTGTCCAGCTAGTAGCCTTCAGTAGCTGGCCGGACACAACAAATAAATGTGAATATTTATCAATTCAACACAAAATTTCAACAAATTCAAAAAGTCTAAGTATCTGTTATTTTTTCCACCCCTTATGGGCTACGGTTTACTAAAATATCTGATATCATACACAGGTTTATGCCATCCTGCATCAGAACACAGCTTTTGCTTGGGTCCTACAGTTAGGATGTAAATGTGTTGCAAAAAAGGCCCCCGACACTAGATTGTTTTCTCTCACCCAGGTTTTTGATGACCAATCTTCTGGTAGTGCCACTTGGTTGCAGTGATAACAAGTGCACATGTTGTCCTGTAACTAATGTGTTTAGATCTCTTGCTAATAATAGTACTTACTAGATCCAACAGTATATGAATTGTAATACCGCTAATGTAGTTTATCTTATAACACGTGTGGCATGTCAGATACAATATGTAGCGTGTACAATTGGAAATATTAAGATAAGGACTAGACAACCTTTGTCAGGAGTATCTAGACCTAATAAATGAGGTATCTCAGCGGTCTCCTCACTCTGGTTATACTACATTGTTTAGTTGGATGGGCATTGACAGGATTAATTATGGTGCACAACAAGATGGCAATGGAGTCTGGAACACAGGTCTATCCTCTTCAGTGATGAGCCTGGCTTTTGTCTTGGACGCAGTAATAGTCGGAGGCTGGTCTGTAGACGACATGGTCATTGAAGAGGCCTTCACAAGGGAGCATCACACTGGTCTTGATTTCAGGTACAGCTCAGGTACAGCACAGCATTCATTTGGTCGTGGAACTTATGGCACAGCCATTTCTCGAAAAGTGTCCCAGGAGCCATTCTTCAGTGTCTGGGATATGATTGGATATTTTATGTGTTTGTTTGATGCCTGTATGTTACGACTAAGACCCTACCCTGGGTCGAAACACGTATACAGTATCCCATTCAGGATGTAAGATATGCCATTCACAATGGATTTTAATATGTCAATAAATTACTGTGTTTATCAGAGGAATGCAGGAATCCCTTTCTGTTTGTGTGTTCTACAGGTATCTTTGTACTTAAAGGCTATGTATACCTTTGGAGTAATTTTTTTATGATTGCATTTAACTTATATTTGGCTAAAATCATATTTTCAATTGGCCTTTATTAAAAATATTGAGATGTTCAGCCACAAAGGGTTAAATGTTTTTTTTAACTGTGTGACTGGTGCTTTTACTTTTATTTTGTACCATGTAATAAACCTTATCTCTAAACTACTGAGAGGTCATAAACGCTTATTTAAGCCAAATTCTTATCAGTAAGGTAAGAACCTAGCTATAATGAGTGTTTATGATGTCAGAGAGCAGAGATAAGGAGTCCAACTGCTCCTCAGATGACAGAAAAGACAGAAAATCCCCAGGCAGCTACTAGAGCATTTCAGCTATGTACACAAAAAAGGATTCCATATTGTTAATAAAGACCGAATAAAAAAAATGATTTTTAACTCAAAATAAGTGTAATGCAATAATAAAAAAAATTGCCCACAAAGGTATACATAGCCTATAGTAGTTAAATTATTTTACATTGATGGCATTATTGTATTAACTATATTAACTATAATATTATAGTAGTTTATTATAGTAGTATAGTAGTTAGAGATGAGCAAATTTTTCAAAAATTCGATTCGGCTGGTTCGCCAAATTTTCCGAAAAGATTTGCTTTGATCCGAATAAATTTGTGCCGAATCGCGTTAAAAAACGGCTACTTCCGGGCTGCAGAGAGCCTGGATAGTGGTGTAGAACACTGTGCCTTGCAGTAAAACGCATAGGGAGACTACTGTGGTAGTGAAAGAATACTGTGAGCCAGTGTGACATGCACATAACAGGCGTCGCTGCACACTTTTATGTATTTGGGCAGTTAAGGGGCCAAAACTCACCAAATAACTCAAGTCTGAACTCAGCCTTACAGGTCAATGTTAGCGCCAGCTATAAAGAATCGTGCAGAGGCCCAAGATCCTACTAGAGCACCAAAAGCGCAAGCCTTTTACACCAATTCACTGATTCCACATACATTTCGACAGAACCTGTTCTATTACACGCTTATACAAGCAGAGCCCCCCCAGACAGCGTGGAGATGGCAGTGGCAGCAGCATCAGCAGACTATAGAGTGGCACGACGACAGTGTGGCCAGGTGGCAGCAGCATGAGTAGGCCACAGAGTGGCAGAATGACAGACCCTGGAAGTGGCAGCAACAGTGGAAGTAGTAGTACAATTTGGAGGCCACAGAGTGGTACAATTACATAATTTTGACGTAGCGGCAGCTAGGAGGCGGCACGTGGAGTCGGCGGCGGCAGCAGCATCAGGCCGGAGAGTGGCATGGTGACATACCCTGAAGAGCAGACCGTAAAAAAGAATTCTCCAATTTTTGGTTAAGATCAACTGTAGTATATGTTCTTATCAGTATCAGGGCTGGTTATGCCAGCGGACGGGAACGTAAGACAGAGGAGGTACAGTGAAGGCTCCAGCTTTGCCTCAACTGTGGCAAAATGTCAGTATTGACACAGTACGCCAAGAAAGCTCGGAGTTCCATCTTGAGATCGAGCTGGCGTCTGCAGGGAGCTGAGCTACCACCTGTGGGAGCCCCTGCCTCTCACCTCCCCCATGCTCATCGCTGAGTGTCCCGGGGGGCCGGAATCGTTTACTTTTAAAAATTCGAGTGTTCAAAACAAACAGGGTTTCCTGTATACTTGAGCTATGAATAATGGAATAGGACTACAGAACGTACCAAAAATTTACAAATGACATGCTGCTGCCGAACAGAAGGTCCAAAAAATTCTAATCAATTTTGAGGCCACAGAGTTGCAGAATGACAGACCCTGGAAGAGGCGGCAGCAGCAGTCGGAGAAATTTACTAGGCCAACGAGTGGCACTGTAACAGCATCTGCAAGAGGCAGCAGCAGTCGAATACATTTCAAGGCCACAGAGTGGCACAGTAACAGCATCTGCAAGAGGCAGCAGTCGAATACATTTCAAGGCCACAGAGTGGCACAGTAACAGCATCTGCAAGAGGCAGCAGTCGAATACATTTCAAGGCCACAGAGTGGCACAGTAACAGCATCTGCAAGAGGTACTGTATTTTTTGCCCTATAAGACGCACCAACCCATAAAACGCACCTAGGTTTTAGAGTAGGAAAATAAAAAAATATTTTTCATCAGATCCTCTTATCAGACTGCCCATAAATTTCAGGACATCACATCAGACCCCCATATCAGCCCTCCATGTCAGAACTCCATCAGCCCTCCATGTCAGACCCCCAACAGACCTCAGATCAGCCCACTATGGCCCCATACCATCTCACTGTGCCCCCATCAGACCTCAGATCAGCCTACTGTGTCCCCATCAGACCTCAGATCAGCAGAATGTGCCCCCATCAGACCTCAGATCAACAGTATGTGCCCCCATCAGACCTCAGAACAGCAGAGTGTACCCCCATCAGACCTCAGATCAACAGTATGTGTCCCCATCAGACCTCAGATCAGCGTCTTGTGCCCCCATCAGACCTCAAAGCAGCGTCTTGTGCCCCCATCAGACCTCAGAGCAGCGTCTTGTGCCCCCATCAGACCTCAGAGCAGCGTCTTGTGCCCCCATCAGACCTCAGATCCGCCCACCCAGCCACTTATCAAAACCTTACTTACCTGTCCTGCGCTGCCGCTGCCCTCCGGTCCCGCGCTCCACTCTCTTCCCTGCCGGTGCGCACTATGACCTGACGCTTCCTTATGGAAGCGCTCACTTGTATTCGCCCTATAAGACGCACCGCATTTTCCCGCCTACTTTTGGGGGGAAAAAGTGTGTCTTATAGGGCGAAAAATACGGTAGCAGTCGAATACATTTCAAGGCCACAGAGTGGCACAGTAACAGCATCTGCAAGAGGCAGCAGTCGAATACATTTCAAGGCCACAGAGTGGGAGAGGCAGCAGGAGTCCTACTAATTTTAATGAGACAGACTGGCACAGTGACATACCCTGGGAGAGGCAGCAGCAGTCATAAAAATTTTAATGCAACATAGGACACAGCACGTGGAGTCGGCAGCAGCAGCATCAGTAGGCCACAGAGTGGTACAATTACATAATTTGGAGGTAGCGGCAGCTAGGACACAGCGCGTGGAGGCGGCGGCAGCAGCATGAGTAGGCCACAGAGTGGCACAATCACATAATTTGGAGGTAGCGGCAGCTAGGACACAGCACGTGGAGGCGGCAACAGCAGCATGAGTAGGCCACAGAGTGGCACAATTACATAACTTGGACATAGCAGCAGCAGCATGAGTAGTGCTGTGTTTTTTCCCAAAACACAACCTAAAATATAACCTTTTTTTTTTTTTTTTTTTTTTTTTACAGCGACTGACGCTGCAACTATTGATTTAAAAGGAACGAGCCCAGAACCATGTCCTAACTCTTTTTTGGGCAAATCAACTTCGCTGACTACGTTAGCACAATATCACGATTTTCTGTTTGGATGGCGAATGACGCCAAAAATACTTACCGTATTTTTCGCTTTATAAGACGCACCTGATTATAAGATGCACCCCAGATTTTAGAGTAGGAAAATGAGAAAAAAAATATTTTTCATCACACCTCATATCAGACCCCCCCATAAATTCAGGACATCACATCAGACCCCCATATCAGCCCTCCATGTCACAACCTCATCAGCCCTCCATGTCAGACCCCCATCAGACCTCAAATCAGCCCACTGTGCCCCCCATCAGACCTCAGATCAGCCCATCAGCCCCCATATCAGCCCACTGTGCCCCCATCAGACCTCAGATCAGCCCCCATATCAGCCCACTGTGCCCCCATCAGACCTCAGATCAGCCCACTGTGCCCCCATCAGACCTCAGATCAGCCACTGCCCCATCAATACGCCCCATCAACCTGTGCTGTGCCCCCATCAGACCTCAGATCAGCCCACTGTGCCCCCATATCAGCCCACTCTGCCCCATCAGACTCAGATCAGCCAACCCTACCCCCATTAGACCTCAATGAACCCCCATCAGACCTCAGATCAGCCCACCCTACCCCCATTAGACCTCAGATCAGCCCACCCAGCCCCATAAGCATAAAATAAAAAACTCTCTTACCTGTCCTGTGCCGCGGCTCCCCTCCTGGTCGGCGCTCCTCTGGCTTCTAAGGCCGGCGCTGCCTTACTGCGTGCAGCGTCAGGTCATAGTGCGCGCACCACGTCCTGACGCTGTACGCGGTCAGAACAGCCGCGGCACAGGACAGGTAAGACAGTTTTTTATTTTATGCTTATGGGGCTGGGTGGGCTGATCTGAGGTCTGTTGGGGGTCCGGCACCTGATACATACAAGTGAGCGCTTCCATAATGGAAGCACTCACTTGTATTCGCTTTATAAGACGAACCGCAATTTTCCCCCTACTTTTGGGGGAAAAAAAGTGCGTCTTATAAAGCGAAAAATACGGTAGTTAAAATGAACAACTGCAAAAAAACCTATTAAGGCTCCATTCACACGTCCTGTTTTTCTTTCCTGATTCGATCCTGATTTTTTCAGGACCCATTGAAATGAATGGATCCAGATCAGGATCGAATCAGGAAAGAAAAACAGGACGTGTGAATGGAGCCTAACTGTTTTTTGGCTATTTCAACTCTGCCGAGGAAGTTGGATTTTTTTCCCCCAAAACACAACCAAACAAAATATAACCTTTTTTGTTTTTTTCTTTTTTTACAGCAACTGACGCTGCGACTATCGATTTAAAAGGAACGAGCCCAGAACCACGTCTTAACTCTTTTTTGGGCAATTCAACTTCACTGACTACGTTAGCACAATATCACGCTTTTCTGTTTGGATGGCGAATGACGCCAAAAATACTTAGTTAAAATGAACAACCGCAAAAAAAACCTATTAACTGTTTTTTGGCCAATTCAACTTCGCTGAGGAAGTTTGATTTTTTTCCCAAAACACAACCCAAAAGATAACCTTTTTTTTTGCTTGTTTTTTCTTTTGTTTTGTTTTTTTCTTTTTTTACAGCGACTGACGCTGCGACTATCTATTTAAAAAGAAACGAGCCCAGAACCACGTCTTAACTCTTTTTTGGGCAATTAAACTTCACTGACTACGTTAGCACAATATCACGCTTTTCTGTTTGGACGGCGAATGACGCCAAAAATAGTTAAAGTGAACAACCGCAAAAAAATGTATTAACTGTTTTTTGGCCAATTCAACTTCGCCTTTTTTTTTTTACCCACCGCAACACAAAAGATAACTTTTTTTTTTCTCTATATATGTACCCCAAACAAAACTCTGACCCTCTTTCTGCACTGCAACAAGGAACACAAGTGGTGCTTCTTTGAATAAAGCACCCCAATACAGCCTTTAGAACAGAGTGCCCCAAACCCCAATGCCCAGTCACTGCTGCTCAGTGTACCAGAACAGCGATTTCACTGCCTGATAATCCCCTATGGATTCTGTCTAGAAATCGTCCCTCTCCTATCCCTGCAATTCAGATTATCTATCCCTGATCTCCTCATTTCTTTTCGTTAGCAACGTTTTTCTATCACTTGCCCTATCTCTCCTGAAGTCTGTCTCTGGTCTAAAATCAATTGCAAATTGTGGATTCCAGCGCTGCAGAGCTATTTATAGGGCTGTGACATCACAGGACCTGGCTAGCTGCTAATTGGCTACATGTCTGCATGTGATCGCATTGTGGGTGTTTACTTCTTTGTCCCAGAAATCCTTCCCCCATGTCATGCCATGTGCTTGCGGCCATTTTAGGGAAAATAAAAAAAAAGATTCGTTACCACGAATCGCCATGAAATCTGCTTTCGTGGCAAATCGAATTTTCTATGAAATTCGTAATGAATTCCACTTCGTCAGCTTCGATTCGCTCATCTCTAATAGTAGTCCTTTTATATAGGAGGCAAAATTATAGTAATTTTATTTGTGTTATCCTTGTACATAAGAGCAGTATTGTACATAACAGCAGTATTATGGTAGTTATATTCTTGTATATATGAAGCGGTATTATGGTAGTTATATTCTTGCAATTAGGAGCAGTATTGTAGTTATAGTTTTGTACATAGGAGGCAGTATTACTTTATAATTTGTAAAATTTTTAGACAGGGCATTTTTATACATTGAAATTGCAATACCAAGAAAGAAAAGTCATGGAATTGATGGACATGTTAATGATATGAAAATGCTAAAAAATAGAAACAAAATATTCAAAACATCATCTGTGATTTAATCACAGATCGTGTATGAGCACCACGCATAGAAATGCACTCACTTTAACGCCTTGGCATGCTATCAGTGAGGTTATAAAAGGTTGTCTGAGGAACGTCCTGCCATGTTGAATGCACTTGGGCACACAAATCATCAAGATCTGTTGCTGGCAGCACCTTTGCAATTGCTGACCACTGACATCCTGGATGTGCTCAAAGGGAGATAAGTCTGGAGATGCTTCGGGCCATGTTTTAGGCAATACAGGCTGCTCACAGTAGCACAAACAAAATGGGACCTGGTGTTGTCCTGCTGAAGAATGGCTCCTGGGACACTTTAGAGCACTGTCTGTACTACTGGTTCCATGACCAAATCAACGCTGAGCGGTTAGTGTACCTGAAATCAAGACTAGAGGGATACTGGGAGAAGGACCAGTGTGACATTCCCTTGTGAAGGCCTGTTCATAGTGTTGAACTTGTCGTCTCCGAACCAATCTCCAGCTATCACTGTATCCAAAACAAAAGGCATAATCATCACTGAAGAGGATAGACCTCCATTCCAGCGTCCATTGCCATCTTGTTGTGCACCATAATAGCCTCTAAGAGGGGTATTTAAGCATTGTAGCTGGACATCTGGTTCATTGCCCAATGTAGTGCAAACACCTTCTGATGGTTGATTTGTCGCCCTAGGCTTGGGATGTGACGTCCAGTTTCACTTGCAGTATAGAATGGATTGATACGCACCATTCTTGTAATGAGATGATTTGTCTGTGCAGAGGTTCTCCGCTGTGCACCTCTTGCTGGCATTCCAGTTCGTCTTTGTTCTCCCATCCACCGGGACCTGCAGTGTTAAAAGATGCTGACATCTCGGTCTAGGTACATAGCATTCTGCCGAAGTGATAAACCAAGGCCTTTCAATTTAAGAATTCTGCCCTCTGAGTTTGGGAGAAATGGAGATAACTGGCACGTCAACTAACAGGAGGCATCGCACAGTCATCCCACACATCTAGATACGATTTGTTAGGTTTCATGTAGCTAAAAAACTTTGCTTTCAATCAGGCTTTTATGCTCCTCCCACTTGACACAGATTGGAGCTAGGTGCTTGAAAATTTGATAATCTGCATATCTTGCTATTTCAGTGTAAAGGAGTGTATTAGTTTTGCATATAAGGCAGTATTATAATAGTTATATTCATATACATAGGGTTATTACAGTATTAGTCTTGTCCATAGGGGCAGTATTTTTTTTTATCATTTCCTTATGTAGTCATTATGTTTTCTTATGTTATCTCTGTCATGACTACAAAAAGTACTTCTATAAATAGATACTTATATGTCAGAAGCTCAACATGTTTCTAATACCTGCACGTCCAAATCTCATGTTGGAGACAAACCCGATTTTCATGCCTAAAACTGTGTGCTTTTGGGGCAGTCATTGGGCATATGCTAAAGGAAATGTCAACAGTTTAAAAAAATATGTTAAGGAAACAAAAAACATGATGTGATCAGCCGCTTACTTAGGTTACATAGGTTCTTTTCTGTCTCCTCTACTGCCCTTAAGGTATGAGAAATAGAGTAACGCATGACTGCTGGATCATTATACAGGGTTTGTTTATAGTCTGTAACCATATAGACAGGTAGGTCTGAATTGGAGCTGTACATATAAATGTCAAAAATGGATGCCAGGCCCCAGGTCTTTAGCATTAGAGACTGCCCACTATTGTAAGGATGAGTTTGTCAGCTATGAGGCTTGCAGTGCAGAGATTGACCACTGCTTGGATTATGACTAAGTGGCTTATATGGTGTGACGGAGCACTGCTCTTACCCAATACTTGAGACCGGGTAGGATTGAAGGCCACCATTTCACTTTCCATCTTTGGCAACAAATGGTTAGAATCATCCCTGATTTTTTTTGTTGCAATTAAGATTTTCCCTCCAGTAAAGCAAAATGGTCTCCGGGACCCATATCTGGATCATAGATGGAGGTGTCAGCACTGTTGGGGTGGGCATTCCAGCTTCAGATTGTTTGGTTGGAGATAACTCTGTCAAAATCATCAATTGAAGATGCTGAAGAGCCACCATGTTTTTACTACCAGTATTGGAATGAAGCAATGCTGGGAAACAAGGAACAGAAAATTGGAGATAAATGGTTACAAGTGTTGTGTATTCAGCTCACACAATAAGTAAATGATTACTCACCACAAAAACTCTCTCTTCTTCTGTTCTTTGGACTGCGATGGCTGTTTTGTTTTCCTAGGAAATGGTTGTGTATGCGTCAGTCCTAATCAGTATATGAATTGCAGCTGCAAACTGTCAAGTTTGTATATAGTTCCCCTCCTGTATCCATCCAGAATTTTGTGTGATTCCTTTATATTCATCTGCCCTCTTATTTCATAGGTTTGATTATGGGCTCATGCACATGACCATTGTTGTTTTGTGGTCCACAAATTGCGGATCCACAAAACACATATACTGGCTGTGTGCATTCCACATTTTGCGGAACGGAGCAGCCAGCCCATAACAGAACAGTCCTATCCTTGTCCGTAATGTGGACAATAAGGCCCCATTCACACGACCGTGTGAATGGGGCTGTATCTATTCCGCAATACTGCGGAATAGATGCGGCCCCATTCACCTCTATGGAGCGGGGAGCCGCCGCACAGAGCTAGCTCCGTGCCGCGGCTCCGATGAAGCATGTCCTATACTTGTCCACACGCACGGACAAGTATAGGCATTTTGAATGGGGCCACCCAGCGTGTGTTCCGCCCAGCGTGTGCGGACCTGCAAAAATAAGGTCGTGTGAATGGGGCCTAAATGGACATGTTCCGCATACGGGCTACAAAAATACTGGAACAGTCATGGGCAAAAAAATAAGTTTGTGTGCATGAGCCCTAAAGGAGAAATCCACCCAAATGTATCTACTGTGACTTTATGAGAAATCAAGGCCTCTTCTTTTTGGTTATTGATGAATATACACGTTTACTTGCATATTTAGACATTGGTGGAGGTCCATTGGTGCTCACAACCCATTCTTGAAATGAATGAGTCCTAATGGGCTCACACTATGGGCTTAATGTATCATGGGTTTTTTGGGGTAGGGAGGTGTCACTATGCGCTGCTACTGGTCTTAGCAGTGATGTGCTAAGAGACACATCACTGGTGAGGTCAGTGATTAGCTGCAGTGGTGCACATGACCGAGTCCATGCAGGAAGTTTTCATGTGGCGACTAAAGCACAGTAAAGACAGCCAGGGTTTGATGGAGCCAGAACCAAATGGAGGTGAGAAGGTAACCATGCTTCCCTTTGCAGGTCTGGCCAGAAGGGGGTGTTATTTAAGCATTTATTCCTCTAAATTACCATTTGTGTATCTTACAAGGGTTGTCAGCTCTCTTCCACCTTCAGGATTGAAGATTTTTCACTTATGTGATATAATGTTTTCCCAATTAAATTTATTTGCAAATGGTTGGAGATGGTATGTACATCCAAAGAATATCATATCAGTATTCCATATACAAAATAAGGACACTGTGGCTATTTCTTTGTCTCCATCTGTGACCTCTTATAACACATTCAGCTTTATGCTTAATCTACAAGTGCATCTCAATAAATTAGAATATCATCAAAAAGTTTTTTTTCTTTCAGTAAATCAGTTCAAAAAGGAAAACACATATATTATATAGAGTCATTACTAACAGAGTGAACCTTTCCAAGTGTTTATTGATGTTAATGTTGATGATTATGGCTTACAGCCAAGGAAAACTCAAAATTCATTATCTCAGATCCACTGTTTTATCAAGACCAAAGTCAGTGCAGCCGTCTACCAGGAAACTTTAGAGCACTTCATGCTTCCCTCTGCCAACAAGCTTTTTGGAGATAGAGTTTTTTTATTTTCCAGCAGGACTTGGCACCAGTGCACACTGCCAAAAGTACCAATACCTGGTTTAATAACCACAGTATCACTGTGATTGATTGGCCAGCAAACTCGCCTGACTTTAACCCCATAGAGAACCAGGCCAGTTGTAGGAGAATAAACTCTGGTTTTCAATCTTTTCACATCAAGTACCGCCCTAGTGACAAGATGTTTGAATCAAGTACCCCCAAGGAAGCAAACAGGCATAAACAAAATACGGCTAGTTTCACACTGCTGCCATAAGCTCTTTTCTAAGCATTTGTCAGCAGTTCCATAAGATTTGACAAAGAATAACGAAGCATGCAGCGCTAATCTTCTTGTTAAAATGACAGACACCATATTGCTTTTTAAATTACATTCCACACTACCAAACATACAGGAGAATACAGTAGCACATATCTCTTACATCCAGTGATGTATTATATATGTTCTCATTCCTCATCGTCTCCATTCTCCATTGTGGCCTAAAAATAATTGCAGCTAATCATGCCTGTGAGAGTAATAGTGCAGTAAACATAGTGTCCCCCAAACATAATTGTGTATAAGCTGATGCCGTGCCAGGGTGCCCACAACAATGGTGATCCCAAAAGTCCCACCAATAGTATTAATTCTCTCTCAAAGTGCTTTTAGTAGTAATAATGACTCTACAGTGCCCCCAGTAGTAATAATGTCTCTCATTGTGCCCCAGAAGTAATAATGCCCCCATAGTGCTCATAGTAATCATGTTCCAAATAGTCCCCCGGTATTAATAAAGTACACCAAAATGCCCCCCAGTGATACTAATTCCCCCTATAGTGCCCCCAATAGTAGTAGAACCAACCAAAATGTCCCCAGTAGTAATAATGTTCCCATAAGGAATAATGCCTGCCTATAGTGATCCCAGTACTATTAATGCCCCTATAGTGCCCCAGTAGTAATAAGTGCTCCCAGTAGTAGTAGAGCCCACCATAATGCCCCCAGTAGTACTAATACCCCTATAGTACCCAAGTAAGAATAGAGCCCACCATAGTGCCCCCCAGTAGTAATAAAGTCCACTTCAGTGTCCTTCAGTAGTTAAAATGCTCACCACCCACAGTGTACCCCCGTAGTAAATAAGCCCCTATTGTGTCCCCAGTAGTAATAAAGTCCCCATAGTATGCCCCTAAAGTAATAGTGCTTGTCTATAGTGCCCCAGTAATACTAGTGCCCCTCTATAGTTCTCCCAGTAGTAATAAAGCTACCATGATTTGTCACAGTAGAAGAAAAATGCCCATTATAGTGACACCAGTAGTACTAATATCCCCATAGTCCCCCCCTTTAATAATAATGAACCCGCCCTTATAGTGGCTGAATAGTATGCTGCCCCAAGGTGCCAAAGAAAAATAACAAGCTCAAATACTTCCATGCCGCTGTCTGTGATACCATGCAGGACACAGGCTTCTTCCAGATTGTGTCCTGAGCTGCTTGCAGTCCGGTTCAGGCGGTCGCAATCATGGTGTAGCCTGTGGCTTGTAGTCTATGAGAGTGAATGTAGGTGCAGGGAGACATTGCCGTGTTCCACCACAGCATTCAACTTCAACCTGTATTGTCATTCATTGGATACTAGGGCAGTCCTTCAAACCCCCTCATCCTGCGGTGAGTACCCCTTGGGATATGTGTACTGCAGGTTGAGAAACACTGATATATACCATACAAGTGACTACAGCGCTAATCGGACACAGTCAGTGGCAGAATATACATTTATTAACCTACAGGTGACATCTCGTCCAGAGTTAGTCGATTTCCTTTTTTTTAAATCTGATTCAGACCACCATTATGATTTCTCCTGGGCACGACTTGTCACTACCTTCCAGTTGTCTTCAGATCTTCACTGCAGAGCAGGGAACTACAGTAATGGTTCCTTTATCCTAGCAGATACAATTGAATGCAGGAAGGCAGTGTCAGAAAATCGGCAAAATAAAGTGGTGTCTAGGAGAGTGGGTCCAAAACCTAGGTGACTCCAGAGAAATCTGGGAAAGTTGAGATCCTAGGGTTTGTGTGCTTTACATGTGATCACTCAAGAACCTTTCTCCGGCCTCCAGGCCTTCCTCTTTATATAGGAAATTGTTGGTTCCCCTGCCCACTTGTGTAATCTTGCTTACATTTCAGACTTATAGTATTTTCCCAGCACTAATTCTGTAACATTACTCGACCATTGTTATTCTGTGGCGTCTGGGATGTTCTTGACTAGGTTTCTGCGTTATGGAACCTGTGTCGTCATTTTATGATGGTGATTAATGCAGAGGATGGATCATCTCAGGAGTTCTTGTTTCAGGAAATAACCACACCTACAGCATACAAGATGCTGATCTCCCAGGAAGGACAGAGAATTGATTTATGTGATAAGATACATGACCGGGATTAGTTTATGGTAGGAAGACTCAATGAATTATCTACAAGGAATGCACCGTGTCTTTGTTTGTTTTGTACAACACAAGATTGATTGATAGATAGATCGATAGAGAGGTAGATAACTATAAATGGCTAAAGAGGTCTTGAACGACTTTCCTATTGATGACATATCTGTAGGAAAGGCCATCACTATGAGATCAGTTGGAGTCTGACTCCTGACACCCCCAGTGATCAGCTGACATGTGCTACACTCCCTTCATTATATACAGAGCTGAACCTGGTACTACTTGAATGGAGCTGATTTGAAGAAAACTGCAGTCCTGTGCTGGTAAACAATGCTTGTCAGAGTGTTGTGGCCTCTTTAGGCAGCTGATCTGATATTGATATTGACCTGCCCTAAGGGTGGTTCATCAATATGAAAGACCATGAAAATCCTGTCTAATCAGAGACTCAGACTCCTGCTTCACCTCCCTCATTCTTTACACTGCAGCGCTGCTTGTTCAGATAAGTACAAGCTTAACATGAACTCAGTGCATGTAGAGATGATTTAAGTAACCCATTAATAACCCATGGAAAGACTTAAAAGGGTTGTCTAGTATTTTGATCAATATCAGATTGGTGGGGGTTCAACCCCCACTTGACCAGCTGTTACTGCATACCTCCAACTTTGTAAATGAAGAAAGAGGGACACATTGTGCGGCACGGTAAATTTTTTTCAATACTAGGCCACGCCTCTGCCCCCAAAACATAACTACACATCTAATCCCAACCAGTCCCCTTAAAGCCCCCACATAGTAATTATTCCCTCTTCATGCCACCGCACAGTATTTATGCCCACATTGTACTTCCTCACGGAATTATGACCAGCTGTGCCCCCAGTAATATGCCCAGTTAGTTGGCCTCAGTTATAGGCCCAGTAATATGCCTAGCTGTGCCCCCAGTAATATGCCCACATTGTGCCCCAGTAACATGCCTAGCTGTGCCCCCCAGTAATAGGCCCACATTGTGCCCCCAGTAACATGCCCAGCTGTGCCCCCATTAATATGCCCACATTGTGCCCCCTGTAACATGCCCAGCTGTGCCCCCAGTAATAGGCCATTATGCCCCCAGTAACATGCCCAGCTGTGCCCTCCAATAATAGGCCCACATTGTGCCCCCAGTAATATGCCCACATTATGCCCCCCAGTAATATGTCCACATTGTACCCCCACTAATATGCCCACATTGTGCCCCCAGTAACATGCCCAGCTGTTCCCCCTAAGTAATAATCCCACATTGTGCCCCCTCACAGAAAATAAAAAAATAAACAGTTCATACTTACCTTGTTCCTAGTAGCAGCAGCAGGACACCAGCTGCGCCCCCCATTAATATGCCCACATTGTGCCCCCAGTAACATGCCCAGCTGTGCCCCAGTAATAGGCCAACATTATGCCCCAGTAACATGCCCAGCTGTGCCCTCCAATAATAGGCCCACATTGTGCCCCCAGTAATATGCCCACATTATGCCCCCCAGTAATATGTCCACATTGTACCCCCACTAATATGCCCACATTGTGCCCCCAGTAACATGCCCAGACCAGAGGTGTGGAGAGCCGGCAGGGGGGAGGAAAGATGAAACAGGGAGCCGATGCTGCTTCTGCTTCATCATAATACACAGTCAACTGTCTCTGCTTCCTGTGGAAGCAGAAACAGCTGCCAGTAAGCGGGACATACCTCCCCCGTACGGGGACAGCGGGACAGCCACTGCAATCTGGGACTCTCCTGCCGGATCCAGGACGGTTGGGAAGTATGGCTACTGTGCCAGAATTACACAGCACTATCCATTGTGTAGTGCACAAACTTGGTTACTGTAGTGCAGTACATTTATCAATCCCCTAGGTGTAAAAAAGTTGCAAACTTCTCCTCCCTCACCACTTTCCAAAAAGGGGATGTGGCCATCAGTTCAGAAGATTTATCATCATGATAACTAGAGATGAGCGAGTAGTGAAATATTCGAAAGTTCGAAATTCGATTCGAATAGACCGCGAAATTCGACTATTCGACCGAATATCGAATCCCATTAAAGTCTATGGGAAAAAAATGCTCCCCACTTGGAAATCTCAATTCGACCACTTGGAGGTCACCAAGTCCACCCTGAAACCTCAGAAAAGGATGCCAACACTGCTGGAATGCAACTGGGACAGCAGGGTAAGCATGTCTGGGTGCATATAACGCGCCCAAGTCGCACTATTAAGCCACTATCACAGCCTCTCAACAATACACTCCAAAGACAATGTAACCTCTCTGTAAAGTGAGACCATACAAGGAAACCTTCTTTCCTCTACATTGCCATGGACCCCAAGCCAAACTAGACAAAAAAGAAGATAAAATTCTGCACCCCTTAAAATCACGTTGCCTATGACAACCACAGATGGCATAGGGCAAGGGGGGAAAGCAATCAAGCCATCACTATTTTTCCCTCTGTGCCATCCCTGCCTTGCCCAGGCACATGTCCCAAAACATCATCCACGCCCGAGTAACACGGTTACTGCATTTGAGGCCATTTGACCACCAACACTTTGGTTTGAGGCCGGGGATGCTACATCTCCCTGACGGCACACTGGGTGAATGTTGTGGAGGCGGGGACGGGCAAACCTGCTACCCCCACCCAAGTTTTGGGCCTTGGTTCTGTCTGGATTTCCGCAACCCTTACAGACAGCTCGGCAAACCCCTCCTTCTCCTTCTAGATTTGTTAAATCTGTCCACCACCCAGTCAAGTCCACAAAGTCCAGTCTCGTCGATAGCCTGCAGAAACTGCAGGGACCTCACTCTGACCCTCCTTCCTCCCACCCTGCCCAATGTTATCAACCCAGTGTTCCCACCCATGCAAGAATCGCAGGAGCTATGTGAGGATTTTGTTTGTTCTGATGCCCAAACACTGGAGCAAGCTCCATCTCTAGCTGATGGTGGTGTGGAAGGGGCACTAAAGTGTAAAATGATTAGGGACGATGATGAGACACAGTGCCAGCAAGGGAGGCTGTTGGAGCAAAGTGAGGCAGTGTAAGAGGAGGTGGTTGAGTATGACGAAGTCAGTGACCCGACCTGGCCCAGTGTCATGTCTAGCAGGTAAAGCAGTGGGATGTTGAGGGATGCGTAGGACCGCAAAAGGCAGGAAGAGGCCGTGGGCTGGGCCAGAGGCTCATGGAGAAGGCAGGCTAGAGCGCGCAGGGCCGCATCTCTTCCTATAACAGGCCCCCACACAAAGCTCTCCCATGCGAGGGCTCTTAGGTCCTTGTTGTGAAAATATTTTAATGAATGCGCAAAGTTTAGCTTGAGGTGAGCCCTCAAAAAAATTATATGGAGGCCCAAGAGGTGAGCCCTCGAAAAAATTAAGTGGAGGCCAAAGAGGTGAGACCTCTTAAAAATTGTATTAAGGCCCAAGAGGTGAGCCATAATAAAAATTGTTTGTAGGCCGAAGAGGTGAGACCTCTTAAAAATTGTTTGTAGGCCAAGAGGTGAGTTTTGAGGCCCAAGAGGTGAGACCTCTTAAAAATTATGTGAGGCCCAAGAGGTGAGACCTCTTAAAAATTATGTGGAGGCCCAAGAGGTGAGACCTCTTAAAAATTTGTGGAGGCCCAAGAGGTGAGACCTTAAAAATTTTGTGGAGGCCCAAGAGGTGAGACCTCTTAAAAATTATGTGGAGGCCCAAGAGGTGAGACCTCTTAAAAATTATGTGGAGGCCCAAGAGGTGAGACCTCTTAAAAATTATGTGGAGGCCCAAGAGTGAGACCTCTTAAAAATTATGTGGAGGCCCAAAGAGGTGAGACCTCTTAAAAATTATGTGGAGGCCCAAGAGGTGAGACCTCTTAAAAATTTTTGTGGAGGCCCAAGAGGTGAGCCTTAAAAAATTGTTTGAGGCCCAAGAGGTGAGACCTCTTAAAATTATGTGGAGGCCCAAGAGGTGAGACCTCTTAAAAATTATGTGGAGGCCCAAGAGGTGAGACCTCTTAAAAATTTTTGTTGTGTGAGACCTCTTAAAAATTATGTGGAGCCCAGAGGTGAGACCTCTTAAAAATTATGTGGAGGCCCAAGAGGTGAGAAACCTCTTAAAAATGTAGGCCCAAGAGGTGGAGGCCCAAGAGGTGAGCCATAAATATAATTTTTTTTTTTACGGAGCAATTCTACGGCGGTTAAGGAGGAGGAGGAGGAGGAGGAAATGGCACTTCATACAGATGGCACTTCACTTTTGGCTGCTTTCCACTGTTGGAGAAGCAAAGTCCGGGTCAATCCACTTGCTGTTCATTTTGATTAGCGTCAGCCTGTCGGCACTGTCGGTTGACAGGCGGCTGCGCTTATCGGTTATAATGCCCCCGGCTGCGCTGAACACCCTTTCTGATAGCACGCTGGCGGCAGGGCAGGCAAGCACCTCCAAGGCGTACAGGGACAGTTCCAGCCACGTGTCCAACTTGGAGACCCAGTAAGTGTAGGACGCCGAGGATCGGGGAGGACAGGGGTACGGTCTGCCAGGTACTCCCGCAACATCCGCCGATACTTGTCCCTCCTGCTGATAGCGGGCCCCGCAGTGATGGAAGTTGCACGAGGGGGTGCCATGAACGTGTCCCACACCTTGGAGAGTGTTCCCCTGGTGGCTGTGGGCCTGATCGATGTTGTGGGACTCTGGGAGACCCTCTCCTCTCTGCCGCCAGCGATGGTGGGTGGGAAAATCTCCATCATGTTCTGCACGAGTTCCCTCTGGTATTCCAGCAATCGATTCGTCCTCTCCTCTACCGGAATAAAAGAGGAGACGTTATCTTTATACCGGGGGTCCAGGAGTGCGAAGACCCAGTACAGTTTGTTCTCCACTATCCGGACAACACGTGTGTCCCGGGAAAAGCAGCCCAGCATGAAGTCAGCCATGTGTGCCAGACTCTGAATAGGCATGACCTCACTGCCCCCACCAGAAGGATCACTTGCCATTTCCTCCTCTTCCTCTTCCGCCTCCTCTCCGCCCCATCCGCGCTGAACCAATGGGACGCACACACAGCCTGACTGCTACCCTCGCCGCCAGCATCCTCCTCCTCTTCCACAGCCACCTCCACGTCCTCCTCCTCCTCATCCTCCTCCTCCT